>CM045072.1:9844118-10074118 GCA_024542945.1 allo-octoploid hybrid of Carassius auratus x Cyprinus carpio
GTTGCCCTTGCAGGACGTTTTGATACAATTCTTTATTCATGATAGTGTTTTGGGCAGAATTATGAGAGAGCCCACTCCTTTTGATTGAAAAGCAACCCACATGTGGATGATCCCAGGATGCTTCACTGTTGGCACAACACAGGACTCATGGTAGTGTTCACCTTTTCTTCTCTGAACAATCAATTTTCCAGATGTCCCAAACAGTCAGAAGGGAGCTTCAGAGAAAATAACTTTGCACCAGTCTTCTGCTGTCCAATCCTTGTACTTCCTGCAGAATTTCAGTCTGTCCTTGATGTTTTTCTTGGAGGTGGCTTCTTTGCTGCCCTTCTTGACACCAGGAGGTTGTCCAAAAGTCTTGGCCTCACTGTGTATGCAGATGCTCTCATACCAACCTGCTGCCATTCCTGAGCTGAGCTCTGCACTGCTGGAGACCCGATTCTGTAGTTGACTCCTCAGGACAAGTGTTTCTTTAGAGGTAACCATTGCTAACAAGAACACAATGATTGGAACCGCTTCTTCCCTCCTTTTATAGCAATCAGTCTGCTCTTACAGTCTAATTATTATGATAGTGATTTGACCTGACTAGTACACATTCACACTTTCACATGTGCTGCTAATATGATTAGTCAATTAATGATAGCTGGTAATTTTGTGTCAGGATCAAAAACTGTGAATTTAGTTTTTTTATGAAAAGTAATTTTTTTTGGCCAATGAAGCTTTTAGCAATTATTTAAAATGCATCTGATCACTCTATACCAGGGTTGCGAACATCGTTCCTAGAGAGCTGCAGCCCTTTAGAGTTTTGCTTCAACCTTAATCAAACACACCTGAACAAGCTAATCAAGGTCTGAAGGGTTACTAGAAAGCTACAGGCTGGTGAGTTTTTATTAGGGTTGGAGCTGAACTCTGCGGCTGTGGCTCTCCAGGAACGGAGATCTCCACCCCTGCTCTACACATAATCTAGAAACAATGTGAATGAACACCACAACAGCTTAAGCAGCAAACTTTGCAAAACAAAAATTTATGTCACTGCCAAACCTTTTGTTTCGGCTGTGACTGTATAAGTTAGATCCATTGAGCCAGGTGGGAAATGTTCTATCACAGCTGATGGGCACATGGAGAGTGTGTGTGACAGGGTGTTAAATCTGAAGCAAGCTATTTTTGAAGATCAGTCTGCTGGACATCTCACCTAAAACTTGCGCTGACCTTCAAGGTTTGCACCTGCTTCACAGCACAGGTGGTTTGTTTTGGAAAATACCTGAAAATGGTGAGAGACAGTGGCCTTTCTTTTTTTTAGCTGTAAAAGTCAAAGAGTTCTGATAAGCAGAGTTTTAATGTGTCAGAAATGGGGTTTTGACACCTGTATGTAATGCCGGCGTTAAATTGAGGGTATATAAACAGGGATTCATTTAAATTACATCGGTGTGCATGTAATAAAATAATCCCCGGCGTCTACAGTAAACTCTATGTGAGTGTGCGCTATCTAGTGGCCATAGTGTGTATGTACACTTTTAAAGCACAGCCGTTCATTTTGCAGTAACCAACAGCTTTCTAGCGCACCCTGTGGTTGATGAATTATTACAAATACAGTAATATTTCACTGTAAAAGTGTGCAGATTCTTGATTGACAGTATGTGGTTGCAGCGAAAGATGCATGATGCATGAGGAAAGTCAATTTCTGCCGCTTATTTCTTGCAATATACAGTGACTAAAATTGTTATAAATAACATCTAATGTAATCCAGGGTCTTCAACCTTTTTCAGACGGGGCTTCTATTACTCTCAATGTATAAAACTGAGAATTATCTGGCCTGTAGTATGAGTACAGAAATGTGTTTTCACAATAAAATAACAAAACAATATTTATTCATGTTATATGTCATATGTACATAACATTTTACTTTACTACATTTTACCATAAAACACTTAGTTGAACTTTAGCTTTTGACTGACTTTTGACTTTAGTTTTAATTATTTTTTATTTTGTAACACTTTATTTGAACAGGAACTGGACCCACACCATCTTAATTACAACATGAAAACACTTTATTTGTCCGATTATTATGGAGTTTCTTATGGGAAACTGTTCAAAAGAGAGAAACAAAATATATTGCTGACTTGATATCATACAGTAATGATGAACCAGTAGATATTTAAATGGCTTATAAGGTATTCCACCTCTTGACTTCTTAGTAATCTATGGTCATAATTACAGAACATAAGCAAAAACACAAAGAGCACAAGCGTGCAAGCAGTTTGTTTCAAAATGAGGGGATGATATATTCAACGTCTCAGAGCGTAATAGCATGCACTGTGGCTGGGCTTAAAGGGAAAAATAAAAGCACAGGACAAATAGTGCCATGAAAGCCTGTCAATTCTACAGTCTAGTTACAAAAGATATTTGTCAAAGCCTGGTGCCAGCTCCACCCCATCGCTTTTATGGCAGAGATGAGAATATAAGGGCAAAGGCATTGGAATAATTCAGCAATTCACATTGGTCTGAACAGCAAGCGTTTTCCTCTCTATAGCGGTTTATGTTGGGAATAAATTTACAATTATGTATCATAAAATCTAAATCAGCTAAATGGCGATGAAAGACTACAGGCATTATATGCTTTAAGCTTAGAATAAATACACAACTAAATAAATAAATAAATACACATCATGCTTCCTTGACATGAATGTGAGTAAATTAGTCAGGCTTATTATGGATGCATAATTACGCATATGAAAATCACTCAATACCTGCTTGCATACAAAACATACTAAAGCCTATAAAGACTGTTTTTAATTTAACTATACAACTGAGCAAAAACTTAATTTAACTCTTCAAACTACCGTCATTCACAATCTGTAAAATAATTGAGTCCTTGTCAGTTTGATTACATATCAGTTCAAAGGATGCATTCATGTTTTGTAAATGTCGTTCTAAAACCAGATCGTTGCTAATTGGCTGCGTTTGTTTTTCCGTTGCTTCGTTTCACATCAAATTGAGAATCTAAGAGTGTGACTCTCTCTGACTGATTACCTTCAAAGCTTATCTTCCAGTTCAAATGCTACACTAATTAATAACAAGGAGGGCCTTTGAAAGTATTCATCGTTAAACTAAAGCGTTCATTGTAGTATCTAAATGCTCTTCTTTTGAGGTTGTCGGGTAACCTACCATCTGAAACCCTGTGTTTTTACAGTTGTTTTAAGAATTCAGTAAGAGCGATATCACAACAGCAAAAGAAACTTGTTGCGAGTTGTTCATGTGTTCAAACGTTACTAGTGTATGTATACATTATAGTCATAAATGAGTTTGTTCATTATGTGAACAAGCACCTACACTACAATTCCATGAGGTTTTGCGAATTCAGTGAGGAGACTAGTACTTAGACAGGATGTATGTCAGTAACTCATATAATAAATGTCAGTCATGCATGTTTTTATTTAGAAAAACAATGTAACTTCCCTTAAATTGCAGATATAGCTCTGGAGATGAGTTTAACCCTAGTCAGTCAAAAGTATTGATCAGCTTCGGTGCTTTTACAGTGATGTTTTGCTGAGGTCAACCTTGACGGAAGTGGCCCCGCCTCCTTGCTCTCCTCGATTGGCCGATTGTCATTGCGATCATTGGTGTCAGGTGGTAGGGGTTGAGCTTCTGGCGTCATCCATGTACTCTTTATCTCCATTGATGCTTAGCTGTAGATACAACATTGTTAATCAACATTTAACTTGTTTTGTGCCAAATTATGTATTCAAATCTGTATTTGGGCTTCTCATTATTTAGTTTTCATGACCAATTCAAGCTTCTTTTGTTCTCAAGTAGCCATGCTTTTGAAGAAGTTCATATATATGCTGGACACTTGTTGGCTGCTTCTCCTCTGCTTCAACTAATCCATTTAAAGAAATGCTCTCTCCCTGTCTGGCTTATAGTACTTTGATGAATGAACAGGTACCTGAGTCTTGACATGCTGCTCAGGTGCCGTGACCAGACTGGCACAGCTCAGCCACAGCATCACCATGATAGACAGGAAGAGACATGCTGCTAAAATCCAACGCTGGTAGTCCTGAGCCTAGGGGAAAGATACAGGAAGAAGTTACATATCGATGTATGTTAAGAAATTACGACACTTAAAAAAAGTTAAGTGTATTAAGTTTTATTTTATATATATATATATATATATATATATATATATATATATATATATATATATATATATATATATAGTTTTAATTTTTGTGATGGATAATTGTGTGTGTGTGTGTGTTAAAACATTTTACTGGCATAACCACATGTTACCCAAATACAACTTAAATGTTTTTAGTACATGATCAATGGACCATCAAGCTGTTTAAACATTTAAACATGTCCTGACTGAAAAAAAGTCCCTTTCACCTTGACATGCAGCCTAGGAAGTCGTGCTCAGCAGCTGGGTCCTCAGCATGTTGGCTGACATGCTTTCCTTTCACCCCAGGTTTTGCCGCATTCCTCTCCCCATGTGACCGCCCACCTGGAAGGATGCAGAGGCAGCACTTTCAGCAAGTGGACATTGATTTTATGACCCTCAGCTTCAGACAAACTACACAGCAGCTGGATGAGTGCAAATGAAAGTCAAAGCTCAAGCTCTGATCCTTGGCTCCACTTAAATGAGCTTTCAGATGAAAAAAAACGAAAGCTGTCAGCAGCCATCTGGGGTGAAAGCGGTCATTCTTACCAGTATGTGGTCGCTGTGTGTGGGAGTTGACTTGGGGCCAGGGTTTGTCGACCACGTTGGAGGCCTGGGGCTTGTAACTCAGGCAAGGAGTACTCAATCTCTGGCTGGCTCTGGGAGAATCAACAAACACAATGTCAAGGGCAGGAAACAGCATTATGGGATTTACTCAGCAGAAAGGCTTCTGAATGAAATGGTTGGGTTTGTGACCGTTATGTTGTGGTGAGGATTTCAACGCTAATCATGCACAGAGGGAAAAGCAAAAATACAATTTGCAGAGTGACATAAAATGCTTGGACTCTTACAAACATACAGATGATGAATAGCACAGGTAAATATGATGGACGTAGAGGGCATGTTTCAAAATACAAAAAAAAAAAAAACAGCTGCTAATGCCTGTGTCATGTACAGCTAGAATGAGCAGAAATAGATTCCCAAGACTAATCACTGATAAAAGTATAATAACTGATTTTATATTTTATGCAATATTTTCTGAAACTGGGTCATCACTGCCATGGTTCTATATGTTTATGTTTACAGTGACATTTCTGTTTAGTCTATCTGAAATAATTAGTGTCATGAAAAAGTTTCTCAAATTAGTTTAAAAAAAACTTAAATTATGTTAAAATAAAATCTTAGGTATATACACTACTGTTTCTTTTTCTGAAAGAAATTCTTTTATTTAACAAGGATGCATTAAATAGATCTTAAGGAACAGAAAATATATTTATAATGTTACATGATGTTATATTTCAAATAAATGCTGTGTACTTTAACTTTCTATTCACTTAAACTCCTGAAAAAATTGTATCACCTTTTCCACAAAAAATATTAAGCAGCACAAGAGTTTTCAACATTGATAAATATTGAGAAATGTTAAGAAAAGGTCAGCAAATCAGCATATTAGAATGACTTCTGAAGGATCATGTGACAAGACTGGAGTAATATATATTTTATATTATAATCATCCGATTTTTTAAAACATACTTTATATTTTTAACTCATTTTATAACCTATAATTGTGTTCTCAATAACCTTGACAAGTAGCACATAGGAATGTATATTTTATTTACTTTTGTCTGCATTGCACTTGGTAGTCCCTACATTGGAATTTCATTGGTCCTGCTCGACATATAATGCCTGTTTAATAAACAATGAAGATGTTCTAATTGGCTGTGATTTTGCCACTTCACACAGCATTTGTGCTCTCACAGACATACTACTACCCACTCAATTGCTGTCAAGTTGCACCTGGTAAGCACATGACATAACTAAGAAGGATAAGTCAACATTTCAGTTTGCTCGACCCCATCAAGCTTCCTTAAAAGCTAGAGTCAGCCGCTTCCAGCTTGAGAAACCATGCAGGACACCATGTGGTGCTGGACAAACCAAGCACTAAGCGCTAACTCTGGCGAGGCTGAGGGGACTACTAGGCTTGAATAAGAACTTTTAAGCAGCCACTTTCAAGCAGGATCCAAAAGATGTGATTTGAAATCTGTCTCATTAGTCTCGACTAGATGTGTCCTGTTCTGCCCCTTCATCTTGCCCTGTATATGTAAATTAGTACTTGTTTTTTTAGACTATGTTTCTTTTAGTTCCCCTTGAGATCTTATTAAAGAAAGATTTTTGCTCTCTTCCACTGAATTCTTCTAAATCAGGTTCAGCAGAGCAGACCTCTGAGATAACCTCTCTGGGAGGCTCATATGAATCTCGAAATGACCACAGAGAGGCAAACACACATGGTTTTTCATGTCAAGTCATGGTAGGCAGAGCGTAAGGAACTGTGTGGAGTGTCATCTTATTCCTATAGTCTAATAGTCTGTAACTGGACACATAAGGAGTACATTGGGATTGTACTTTTTACATATGTATAACTGACTGGTGTGTCCAATCTTAATTTCCAAAGATTAAAGGAATAGTTCAGATAAAATGAAAATCCTGTCATCGTGTACTCACCTTCATCATGTTCTAAATCCATATGACTTTCTTCTACGGGAGAAAATCTGAAGTCTGTTTTCTGTGAACTTTTTATGCAATTACATTGAATTACAGCAATTACAGGGAGTGAAGCTTTCAAGCTTCAAAAGTTCTCCATATGACATGCACTATATTGATCTTGAGAACTAAATAAGTGGATAAATTAACAAATCATTCAAAGGTGCGTTTCATGTAAAACAGCGTAACCGCTGTTTAAAGGAATAGTTCACCCAAAATGAAAATTACCCCATGATTTACTCATCCTCAAACCATCCTAGATGTATATGACTTTCTTCTTTCAGATGAATACAATGGAGTTATATAAAAAAATGTCTTGGCTCTTCCCAGCTTTATAATGGCAGTGAATGGTGGTTGAGATTTTGAAGCAAACTAAAGTGCATCCATCATAAAACTGCTCCATGTGGCTCCGTGGGTGAATAAAGTCCCCTGAAGTTAATTGATGCATTTATGTAAGAACAATATCCATATTTAAAACATTATAAACTGTAATCTCTAGCTTATGCTAACTGTCATGCGCACATTCATGAGAGAGTGATGTTCTAGCACATGATGTAGAGTAGCATAAGTTCTGGTGAGAATATGCTAGTCGTGTGAGAACAAAGTTTTGTTTACAGCAAAGGAAAACCAGTCTCCTGTTGCCTTATATCAAAATCCTCCGACATTTTTCTTTACAAATCCTCATTTTATACTTCTAAATCGTGAACCAGTGTTTTGCTCTCTCCTCTGCGCTTCCGTGGCTCACTTTTCACCAGAGCTTAATTTCATTTTTGTGGTCAAATAAATGTGAGATTATTGCTTTAAATAATGAACATAGCATCTGAGGTCTAATTGCAAATTTTTTGCTAATTCACTATGTTTTGCTTTATTTCAGATGTTTGATTCAATCATGGTGCTAGAACACATTCACCGTCGCTTTTCAAAACAATGCTTTTATTCTTTTGACAACCTAAAGAAGTTGTATTAAATTAGTACAACTATGGAATGAAAGATAAAGATTGCACTACGTTAGTTTACATTATTTTGCTCAAGCTTCATCTATAAAGTCCACATGTTGTACTAACATGAAACTCTTTCAAACCACAGATGGAGAGCTGTAGCACCACACAACTTTGCGATGATATTTGCGAATGTTGTTGAAACTTATTTTGGAACTACATTGCCACTGACTTCAAACAAAGTCGGCGAATGTTGCTTTGGGAAAAGCACTCAGATTGGTTTTGTGAACAGGATCAACTATTTGACTGAATTTTGTTTTGTTCCTCACAACACTACTGCTTGACTCAAAAAAATATAGCGAAAGACCACTTTTATGGTGTTTTGCATTCTTTCTGAATAGCATTTACATTGTATGAAAAGAAAGGTCATACTTCAAAATATGTTAGTTTGTGTCAAATTGAGGAAAGAGTATGGGTTTTAACAACATGAGGGTGAGTATAGAATGCAAATTTTTGGATGAACTAATTCTTTACATAAACAAACATGGGAAAACATGAAGTCATGAAATGCAACATAGTATGGGCAATTTAGCTTTGCAAAAAGCTTGAGTCTCCAGTTGCGTTAATTGAAAGGGATGCTGTCAAAAATATTGAATCAGATGTCCGTAGGGATGAGAATCAAGGGGAAAATGAACATCTGAGGAAGTTAATGTTGACTGGCCACAGACCAATGGAATCTTGCCATTAGTGAAAGCAGTCTGATGTGCATCTGTCACGCATTACATGAGAACTCGCCAAAGGTGATCAATGCAGCTTACAAGACTGCCAAGAAGGCGAGGCGAGATTGTTGACTTCATAGTAAACAATCCCATTTCCCTATTAGGAATTTGCTTGCTTTGTCCAAACTCGTCTTTTAGCATGTAGCAGCCGTCAACATTGAACTTGTCCAAAATTTAAACAAGATGGCGACCTCCTTCCAAACAAAATCCATCGCACCAATCAGTGGCTATTCAGCGACCGAGTCATGTTTAACCTTCAGTTTGGAGGAAATAGTCTTATTCCTGTTGATTACCTCTGAGGGACTCATCAAAACCCTGTACAGAACGGACACACATTAAGCCAGACTGCAGCATAACCAATGTCAAATGTCCGCCTGGTACTGATGTGAAACTAGGCTACAGATCATAGCATATATCTGGGGATTTTTACAGGGTTTTTTTTTTAAAATAAAAAAGCAAATATCTGGGTTACAGTGAAGTGAATGGGGCCAATCTGTAAAGCGTTAAAAAAACACTCTGTTTCAATAGTACAACCACAAGATGTAAACAATATATGTGTTAACATGATTTTAGTGTGAAAAATCGATTACTAACCTTTTCTGTGTAAAGTTATATCCAATTTTACAACATAAACTCTAAAACTACTGTAAAATTATTTAAACAGCTTCACAGCTCCTCTGTGTCTCTCCATATCACTGTATGCTCTTCTGTATCAGCGCCACAAGGATGCTGTTTTCTTTCAAATCAAAGCTAAATACACATAGAAACAGCGCATCCTTGTGGACGGCTGATACGTAGAGCATAGCACATACGTGATATGGAAAGACACAGAGGAGACTTTGACAAGGAATTGTTGAATAAAGTCGTTATTTTGTTTTCTTAAAGCACAAAAGTATTGTCGATCAGCTTCATAACGTTACAGTGGAACCACTGATGGCAAATGGACTATTCTGCGATGACTTTCATACTTTTCTGGACCTTGACACTGTTATTTACTTGGCAGTCTATGGGACAGTCACAAGCCTCCGGTTTTCATCCAAAATATCTTAAATTGTGTTCCAAAGATGAACAAAGCATTTCAGGGTTTGGAGCGACATGGGGTAAGTGATTAATGACAAAATTTTCTTTTTGGGGTGGAGTATCCCTTTAACTTCACATAACCAAAATATTCCTTTAATAAACTATCCACCTACAAATGCAAACAAGATTTAACATTTAAGCTTAAAAAAATAGCACAGTGCTACTATTATTCACAAACATATTAGCGTGTTCTTGAATAATTTGGTATAAAAGATGTCTAAAAATACCTGTTTTATGGTTTTATTTGGATGTCTACTATTCCCAAAATGTTGTCTACTGTTACAGATATTCCAGAAAAACATCTCAGAGAATTTGTGCATCAGGACAACTTCCACGGAGAACTTCAAGCATCAAAGAGCGAACAAGCTGGTTCTTAAAGAATTTGGTTTCTACCGATACTTCCTGCTAGTTAATGGGTTTTTTTCAGCATGCAACTTTAGGGAAACTTGTGCAGCAATGTTGGATGCACATGGGAAGGTCTTTTGAAGTGCAAGAATTCCCTCAGGCTTTCCTTGAAGATACATTTCATTAGTTCCTCACAAAATCAAACAGATTATAACATAAATGTGATTTATGGAGGAAACTTTCAAATTCGCTTATAGTGAAGTCTAAATTTTCATATTCTGTTTTTATGCAGTGCTATTTATATTACAGTTGTGCGGTGGTTCACGTAACTGTGAAAACTGCATCATCTGGGCCAAATGCACACCACAGCAGGTCTGTTGAAAACAATCTGTTTTCCTTTCTCTGTTTAGAGCCGAGGCAAAAAGCCCATCATTAGTGCTCCACTTCCCCAGAAATTGAGTCTTGCATGTTCAACAAAGTTCTAATTCCATATGCTTGATTTAGTGCATAGATAGCACGATGCTACCACTAAACCTTGGGTTTCACCGTCTGTGCAATCTCTGGCCCGTGTCGGTCCTTCACTTGGGCTGGCGTCTTCCAGCTGACCGCTAAATACAGGCTAGGTCTGCCGAGGACGGCTGTGGATGTTTTCTATGCCTCTTCTCCTGTCACAACCATTAAACGCGATTCATCATGGTTGCACTTAAACTGAGAAATCATGGATAAGTTTGTAATGATGAAGTTCTGCATTTCTATTTGTTTTGGCACATCTAAGTAAAGCTTTGTGAAGCATTATTTACAAGATTTTTTGTGGTTCGTCTAATAATTGTAGTTAGTTTAGAAACAGCAGGAATCTCACAAAAACATGTTAGGCTATGGATACATTTGGACTTATTCTCCACGGAGAATAAGGTTTCTGATTTAACATCACTGGTTCTTCTTTGAAGAACCAGCCCCTAACTCATATGATCCCAATAGTGCAGTGATGTGACCTACAACCTTCAAAACATACCAGATCTTGAAACAAAGAGCATATGAGAGTCACTAGTGGAATCTTCTACAACAGTGATTCTCAACTGATGGGTTGCGACCAAAATGGGTCAGGTCTGATCTGATAGGAAGAAACAATCCTAAATGCAAATAATAAAACTCAAAACATTTGAAAAAAAAAAATAATAAATAGAGGAGAAAATGCTTCCCATATATTTTGTTGCAGACATCAGAGGTTAAATGGCTTGTTTATACTTAATTTAATTTTCCAAGAGCATGGAGCCCTTGAAATTCAAGAGATATTTAGAAAACATTTAAAGAATTTGGTATATGTCAGGTTAATAATTAAATATTAAATATTTAATGTGTAAAAATACATTTAAATTAATTTAATTAAATTTAAAATTTAGGAAATGTTTTCATTAAATATTGTAAGTTTTATTTAATATGTATTATTGAAATGTATTTATTAATCATGTCTATAAAGTTGTTGAATAGAATAGTAAAAAGAAAAATGTAATGAAAATCATCAAATTTAAATTAAAAAACAGTTAAGTTTACAACTTGGATGTTATTTCTCATAATTTCACATAAACTCAAAAGGTATAAAGATTGTTAAAGCAAAACCTGATTTCCTTTTTTTATTTTTTACTCTGAGATGTAAATTGTTTTATTGTTAATTAAAACAAATACTATTTTTGTAAACTGAAATAAAATAAAATATAATATAAATATAAAATATAATAAAAATAAAATATTATAAAACTTCAACATAAAACAACTGAATGAAAATTAGAAATGTGCACTTGGTGATTAACTGACAAAAAGAAATTGAAGTACCAAACAAAACTGAAATAGAAAAACAAAACTGAAAACGATTACATTAAATTACTAAAACTAATTCAAATGAAAACTGAAAATATAAAAATAAAAGCTAATCCGAAATATTAATAAATAGTATATAAACAATACTAAAATAACACAGGGTACCATTTTGTGCAGTTCATGGTAGTTCTAATAAATATAAATGTTTTCAGGATATTAGGTAACAAAATTCTTTAACAAAACTAACTTTAAATAACAACTTTGTTACCATTTAAAGCAAAACGATTTGAGAACCACAATTGAGGTTGACTCAGAAAGCAGAGATGCGACACTGACTAACCTGAAACACAACAACCTTCCCATCATCAGCCTGCAGGTAGAAGGTCCAGGTGGAAGAAATGAAGCTCTGGGCAGAACTGCGATGTCATTGCACCAGCTAGACACGGCATCCATAACAGAGATGGGCTTGGGCGGTTGGTCAGGGCCTTGAGCTGCAGATCAAGCCGAGAGCAATTTGATAAAGATGTCAAAACATCATTGCAACCCTAAAAGGAAACATCCGAGAGTCGTACCTTTCTCCGTTTGATCTCGGCTCAGCGGGTTGGCTGGCACACCCGTGCTCGCCTCCTGCTCCAGCAATTTACTGTAGGCCTCCTGACATGCTGCACACACACATCATAACGATACCTGTCAGGCGGCTCCATCTCCATTCAGCCCTCCCCACGGTCAAGCAGTCATCAATATCAACAAACATCTGAGCAGCAGCCTCCGCACCAGAAAGCTGAGGATTGATTTTCAATAAAACAGCTTCCCTCATGCCTAGCAGCTTCCCACAGACAGCTCTGTTTGCCACTAGCACACAATACCATCCCCAGATAAAATTGAGCTATCAGCTTGTCTGCACAATCTATAGTATATGTCCTTGGGCTTTGGGCACTTCATTCATAGCATCATCAAATGCATTTTGACAGGCAAAAGATACAGTTTTTCGCTTTGAACTTATACTAGCACACCAATTCGAAATATTTTGTGGTGTTTAAGCATCCTCCTGGGAAGTTTGTGACCTTACAAGCAGTGGAATCATAATTACGGCATGCCTTTAAGAGATTTCAGATAGAAAAACTTTCGCTATTCAGCAAATTTTCAAGCAAAATAATCTATGATTGGGAATTTCACAATGGGGTGAAAGAGAGGTGTGCTCACATTTACTGTTGTTTGGCGAATTTTTCCTAAAGACATTTCCACATGATTCCAAGTGACTGGAAATTTTGTGTGAGGGTGAACAATTTCCATACAGATTTCACAACAGGTTCAAGTTGGTCACAGCAATTCACTACACTGATCAACAAAAGCAGCTTGGTTTGGATAGTGGATAGGCTGTTTTTCATACATTACTACACTGTTGACGATAGACAGTTGACCTTTGTGCTCACAAACTTTCTAAATGTGACTGTGCCATTGAACTGTGTTCAAGTCCTCTTGGAAGTTTGTGTCTACAAGTGCTGAAATCATAAGTATGATATTATTTCAAGAGATTATGCTCAGAAAAACAGGACTTTTAAAGGGATAATTCACCCCAAAATTAAAATTACCCCATGATTTACTCACCCTCAATCCATCCTAAGTGTAAACTGACTCACTAATGAATCAGGCTTTCCAACTCCTCACTGTTTAGGTAAGCATGTTTGATGTAGTTAAGTTAGTAGCATTTCGACTTTTAGTTAGTTAGCTAGCTACTTCCCAAAACTGGTCAAAATGGGCCATACCTCCCTGGCACTCTTCTTTGCTGGTATTGGTGCCTGTATCTCCATTCACAAACTGGCAGATGGAGTAGAGCCGACAGCGCGGTGACAGGCATTCATGATGGAGTCCTGTAGGAACAAGGGAAAGGCTTCATTCAGAATAAATCTTTTGTACAGTGATATATGTAACTCACTCTAATAGATGTTAATATAGGGATGCTGTGGTCACATGGAGGTGTTCTCAAAAGATGTTTTATAGAGTATCCAACATGAGTTCCTAAAAAATCATTATGCAAGATGTGACATGCACATGGTTTTCTGAAGGGCACATCAGAATTGTGTAGAGCGACAGAGCACTGGTTGAGGTTTGAAGATGGAAGGGCAAAGTGTGGTGATTTAAACCCATGTAAGGTTGATTCATGAGCTTTAGAGTAACAGAAGTCACCCGACCCTGCAGTGACCTTCAGTATCACCTTCAGAACTGACATAAAATGCAGCTATATATTATATGTTTACATTAAATTTGGTGAGGTTAACCAATTAAAAGCAATGAAATCATTAAATAAATCATCTACAGTAAATACTTTAATTACAAGAATAAAGCTCAGATGGATTTCAGGTATATTAGCAATAATACAATATGGACTGGAAAGCGGAAATGGTATGGATTTTGATTAATCTTTGCCAGTGAAATATTTTGAATCGGTTCTCTAGTGAATCTTTTGACAAGTACAGAATTGCAAGACCAACAAATTTATTACTTTATGTTCCACTTTAAATAAACTATGATTCTTTTCATTATGAGTTTTGGTCTAATCAGTGCTGTTCTATAAAAAAATAATGAAAGTTACATTTGAAGGTCTCTAAAAGAATACAACGAGTCATTAAAAGTCTGTTTAAACACACCTTTTCCAATAGGCTACTTAAATTAAACTTCTTTTTGTTATATCTGTTCTGTTTATAATAAATTAACTCATTTGTTTTTAAGGGCGGTTAAAGCTAGAATCGTTCAGATCAATTCTCATCCAGAAGAACCATCTCTAGCCCAAATTGGAGCGGGCTGGAAGGAAAATAAGGATCTCAGCTTCTGAACACATTTTTAAAATCAATTCCCTCACATTATATAAAAGCTAAACGGCCGTAATTGAACGACGTCGCCCTCGGATATCGAGCAAATACCAACCCACGTCTTTACAAGCGTTTGTGGGCCGACATCAAACAATAGAGACGCGCTCGCGTGCTTCCATTCCGCGCTCCGTTTTGCGCATTTAGCAAGTAGAACGTTCGTTGCGGTTTAAACACATACGGATAACAGATACTGCCAGACAGATCTACATATTGACCGTTAAATTCACGCGTCATAAAGCATCCTTCTCGGCCTGTTCTTGGATACAAAGTAACGTTTCCCGTGCGGAGCCAGGAACTGGGACACAGAAATCCGTGAATCGATTAAGAATTGGCTCGAGGTGCTGCCAAATAATGCTCCCATCTTTGCGCAGAACAGTTTTGTGTGAAAATGAACGTTGGATTAAATCTCGTACGTTCCCTATAGCGATTTTTAATTGCAAAACGACTTTATTCACATCTGCGAATGGTTGCGACTCTGATGAACCACTAGTAAACGCGAAATAATATAAAATGTTTTTTTTCATAAGATGTTACAGTATATACTGCAGAAGCATCTGGTACGTGGCACTTACTTTGGCGGGGCTTTTGTTTTGATGGACATCTGGCATTGCTTTTGCAGTAATTGATATCGCCCAGTTGGTTGTCAAACAGATCAGATGATGCCGCCGCAACGCCACCAGCATCAGGAGACGAGCGCGAGAACACCGCGCACCCTGCCGCCGAACTGGAGCATCCCTTTATTTGATTTTTCTCGCAGGATTCGGTGCACTGGCGTGTCCGCGGGGCTCGGTGCGTCTCTACCTGTCCCTGCCGTTGCTGTTTCGGTTCGGGATCTGTCAGCCTCGTGCCTTTGATGCGCCGTGGCGTCACTCCTCACATCATCACGCACGCTGCGCGTCTCGGCCAGTGCATTGCAATGCAGTACAAAGGAGTGGATAGAAACAACAGCGAAAACGTGTCTAGTAGGCCTATTTTAATGTAAATAAAAGCAACTCAAATGTTTAATTTCTACCACATGAAATAAAGTTCTAATGAGGATGACTGTAAAGATCTTATTCTGCCAGCAATTACACTAAAATTTAGAAAATAATAAAAATGAATAATAATAAACTCCTTAAAATTGTTTAAATGTGTACTGCATATATATATATATATATATATATATAAATATATATATATATATATATATATATATATAATTTAAAATAATAGTAAGATAATATAAATGACTATTTACCCCCTCTCTCATAGCATATATTAGTTTTAACATTATCTTTATATTATATATATATTCGATTTGTATAACTGATTGATTTATAGGCCTCCTATACATATAATTGTAGGTTTTAATTCCAAAGTAAAATAGCATCTATTCTTACATTTTATTCCCATTTTTCTCATAATTGCCTCATTTGAAAAATTGTTACTTAAATGTTTGAAACTGAGCAATACAAAACTATGACCAGGAATAAAACACATACTTACCTAACTTTTATTAAAAAAAAAAACACAGTTTGTTTACATTTACATTTAGTCATTTAGCAGACGCTTTTATCCAAAGCGACTTACAAATGAGGACAATAAAAGCAGTCAAAACTAATAAATGAGCAACAATATATAAGTGCAAATGACAAGTCTCGGTAAAGCCTAATGCAGTACAGTAGCAAGGTATATATATATATATATATATATATATATATATATATATATATATATATATATACACACACACACACACACACACACCTTTGATTAATAGTTGGAAGGATTGAATGAGTTAAAGCTCTGAAGTCTAATACGCATTCATAAATAAAAAAATCTTTATGGTTATGAGAAATGAATGAAATAATCTCTAAATTATAGTGTATCCGAACTATTCAGGCATTACACAATTCGTTGTAAAGTAGCATTGGGTGTGGAGCCGCATTGCACAGAACAGACCATTATAAAGTATGCGATGTAGACAAAAATTAATCGTGTGCATTGGCTACAGAACAAACTTTAGATTAAAAAACACTGGCCTATGTGAGGAACGGCCGACAAATACAAAAGGAAGGTTTTGGGAAGGGTTTATTCCATTAGCCTATTTTCTGTTGTGGCCAACTTAGTATATAAAAAAAAAGAAAACACTAGCTGCAGATGCGCTACTAATAAAGACTTGTGGCTGTGTGGTAAGACATGGGAGGAGCTTCAGAAGAATCAACTTTTTCTGCTTTTGAGGCGTGCGCTATGTTGATTCTTCTTCTTGAGTGAAGGTGAATCTGAACGTCCCTCCGCATAATGCTGCTTTCCAGAACCAGCAATGAATTTTACGAAGCTTTCTGGTGATTAAGGCTTTAAATGTTCAGCAATTTATGTGAAGGAGAATGGATTATGAGTGCGCGCGCTCCCATCAGCATGACAAGAAGCGAGTTGAGAGCGCGCGACAGACAAATGACAATTTTAGTCATTATGTTGTTTTTGTTGCGCTTCTTCCATATGCGCTCACAGCACGTAAGTACAGTTTCAAATATTTTGAAATTTACTTTAAAGCAAAGTCATTTGAGAAGATGTCTATAAACTTCATGTTCATTTAAAGGTCTTGTTGGATGTGTTTATGTTTTCATTTTCATCTCTACTCACGTTTATGTCGGCTATTCGTCTTCGTTTACTGTAAAATTCAATATTTAAGAAATATTTATTAATTTTAGCTGTGGTAACTTGTCATTAGCAATAGCTTTTATCAAAAAGAAACAGAATTACAGAAATCTTCTGAAAACTTCCCATACTTTTTTGAAAGGCGACCTTATAATCATTTACAGCACTAAAAGTAAATTGCATTGAAATAAACGATTGGAAATTAATGTAAATGTGTGTAAAGACATGCTATATTAAGTTGTAAATAGATCTATAATAGGATAATAACTGTATTAATAAACAGAAAAACCTAAGGTAAAAAAAAAGTATTATTGACAAAATAACTCGAGTGCAATAGCCTAATGCTTTTATGTAAAAGTCACTACATGATAAAATTATTAAAGACACTAATTTAAAAGCTAATTCATTAAGTTAGGTATCCTTCCTCTAGAAAATATAGTCAATCATAATATAATATAATATAATATAATATAATATAATATAATATAATATAATATAATATAATATAATATAATAATATATATAGGCTATATATATCATTAATATATTGTCAATATAATTGTTCATTAAGCTAATTTCATTGGTCAGTCTCTCAATGCTAAAGCATCCAATAATGTAAGTCTTTCCTAACAAGTACAAGTACCACAGTTTATACATTAATTATTCAGTCTTGTTTCCCAACTCTTCAGTGTTCAATGGCACATGTTAAAGAGCTTGTCGCCTCCCACCAGGAGCAGAAATGATCTGCATCAACACTTGGTTTCCCGAAGGCCAGTAGTAGCTCTTCAAATCCAGCCATCGTTCCCTCTGAACATTTGTCTTAAACATGAATAAATATGAGCTCTCAGGACTACACAAGAACAATATTTACAAGTTGGAAAACCACTTAAGTTGCTAAAAAAAAGACCTTGTGTGACCTTTCCAACTTAAACCCAGTTGTAAAATTGCTGGAATCATGAAAGTCTCCTCTTCTTCTGACCCCCAGACTTGGCTGTCATATCCCCCAGGACCCTGTGCTTCACATCGGCTCGAGCTTGACTGCGGTGTGCACCATTAGTGCCGAGCTAGAAATAACAGCCAGATCCTTGTACTGGGCGCTGAATGGAAGGCGGCTTGCTAGAAACACTTACAGGGTCCTGAGCCGACCGAATCCAGCGTAACACTTCATCAACTCAATGGCTCCTTGCAGCAGTCAGGAGACAACCTGGTTTGCCACAGAAGTACGGAGAAGTGTTGGCGGATCGTGTCTTTATGTCGGCTGTGAGTCTGTGAACATTTCTGGCTTATACCCATCAGTTTTTTTTGTTGCAATGTGTTTCTGAATATTTATGCCTTACTCTTCTTTTTATTTTAATTTGACATATAAGCCCCTGAGAAACCTGTCAACCTGACATGCTGGTCACGAACACCAAGGATCTCAGCTGCAGATGGAGTCCGGGAAGTCAAGGAGAGCGTTCATCAACACCAAATACATCCTCAAGTACAAACTAAAGTGAGGTTTTGACAAAAAAATTCATACCAACACCTGTTTTGCAAGAATCCATTTTAATATACAACTTTTCCATTTTAATAACCGTCTAGATGGTATGGTAAAGAGAAAGACTGTGAGGACTACATGGGACAGCCGTATACATGCTATGTTCCTGCTGACCTTGCCATTTTCAGCCATATGAAATCTGGGTGGAGGCGTCCAATCAGCTCGGCTCTTCAACTTCTGATGTCATCACTTTGAGACATTTTAGATGTAGGTAAGTAAGACTGAAATATGCTAGATTGATGGGGACATGGATGTTGAGATCAAGGTGACTTGGGATAACGTCTCGCTACTAACTCGCACATAAATGCACAAAACCATCTGAAGCGTTTCAGATATGGTAGCGATACACTCATCTGTGAGAATAGATTTTTACAGACTGTAAAACCCTTTCCAACAGCTGAAATGTTTCCAAAAGGCAACTTCGTGAAAATAGTACTGTTAAGGTCAATGGGCAGCTGAAAGTCTGTTGGCAATTGGTTAAAATTTTAAATCAAATGACTTATTTGACATACCAATGCATTAATCGAATTAATCACAATTAAACTATATCCATCAATCAGCACTTTTGCTGAGAAAAGCAAATATATTACATTACTACATCTTCATTTCCTCATCTTCTGAAACAATAAGCTCCATGATTGGCTTTGCCCTAAAGGCAAGCTTGATTAAAAACGTAGCAGTGGAGCACGTCCATTTCAAACAACAATAGAAGCGGAGATTGCCATAGTAATGAAAAAATATCATCGAGCTAATGAGCCGATGAAGGTTTATTGGGAGGTTCAATTGCAAGAATTTAGCCTTTGAAGTGAAAAGAAAGAATAGTTTAACGGTTACCAACTTTTATTGGGTTTAATCAACAGCTCTGAAAATGCCTTTCGTACAGTGTTAGTTAATGTGAAATATTTTGTTCAGTAACTACAGATCCGCCTCCTGATGTCCTTGTGAGCCGTGTTGGAGATCTGGAAGATCAGTTAAGTATGCGTTAGGGCAGTCCTCCTGCCCTGAAAGACTACCTGTTTCAGGCCAGAGTATCAGATCACGATACCGTGTGGAGGACAGCGATGAATGGAAGGTAAGGCTGGAATGGTTTAGTCCAGGGAGTCCAAATCCTGCTCCTTGAGGGTCAACATTCTGCAGTATTTAGCTCCAACACATCTGTCTGGAAATATCTGGTAATCTTGAAGACCTTGATTAGCTGGCACAGGTGTGTTTAATTGGTGTTGGATCCAAACACTCTTAAAAATAAAGCTTCCAAAAGAGGGTCTTCACAGCAATGACAGAAGAACCATTTTGGTTTCCCAAGGAACCTTACAGTGAACATTTCTTAAAAGAACCATTTTTCTTAGTTCACTCTTAGAAAGAAAGGTTCTTTATTGGCATCGATGGTTCCATGAAGAACCTTTAACATCCATGGAATCTTTCCATTCCACATTTTTTTTTTTTTTAAACGGACAAAGGTTCAGTTAGATTTTTAAAATGTTCTTCACACTAAGAAAAAAAAATTCACTGTTCACTGAAAGGTTCTTTGAGAAACCGAAAATGTTCTTCAGTGGCTTTGCTGTAAACATCACTAGATGTTAAAGGTTCTTCATGAAACTATAGAATCCAATAAAGAACCTTTATTTAAATTTAAAGAGTACAGAGCAAGATTTGACACCCGGTTTAATCTAATAAAAATGAAATTTAAAGCACGGATGTCAATCCTGCTCATGGAGGACCACCATCCAGCAGAGTTTAGCTCAAGTCCTAATTAAACATACCTGAACCAGTTAATCAAGGTCTTCAGGATCACTAGAAACTTCCAAGCAGGTATATTGGAGCTAAACTCTAAGATGATGCAGGAAAGTGGCCCTCCAGGAGCAAAATTTAAAGTGACAGTTCACCCCAAAATTAACATTCTGTTATTGTTTAATCAGCCTCATGTGATTCTACATAAGTTTCTTTGTTCTGCCCAAAATGATGTCCTGCTGCCCTCTTAAAGGTCAACTCACTGACGTAAGGATCCAGCAGTTAACTTCTCACTAGAGAGGAAGATTATCTGTGAAACTCGGATATGATTTCAACTTTTCTTTTCAGAAACCTATTGTATGGTTTCAGAAGGCTTGGAATATAGTGCACTAGTCCTATGGACCACTATTTTAATGTTGTTTCAAACCTGTGTAACTTCTACAGGTTTGGAATGACATGAAGGTGGGAAAAAGGACAGATTTTACATTGTGAACAGCTCTCCCAATATAATGACTGGTGCACACACTTCGATTATTATTCTTAGTTTTTATTTCTATTTCCCATGAGGTCATAGATGATGCTGGGAACCAGACGCCTTGTCGGTTAGCGGGTCTCAGGGCAGGTACAGTGTATTTCGTCCAGGACGCTGCAACCCGATAGGCCTACGCTCAAGAAAGCAGGTATTTGGAGCGATTGGAGCCACTCGACTGCCGACGACACCTGGCATCGGTAAGTTACATCAAAATGCAATAATGCAATGTCCCTTTACTTCACATAAGAATTAGATTCAAACTATATGTAAACACTGAAAAATATCAAGCTACTTGATAGAGATCTCTCATTAGTAGATTCAAAAGACTTCAGCAAAATGTCAGAGCTCTTTAGGGGACAATTGATGAATTCTTTGGGCTTTTTTAGATTGATACATTAAGTCTTTAGAGCATGTTTAGATTAAAGGGGAGGTCAACCTGAAACGTAGTGGAAACAGATTCGGTTTAATATTAAAGAGAGGATGTTATTTATGCCAAGCAATGTGAGTTATGACAAGTCTGAGCTCCCCTCCTGCATTCTATGTTTAATGCTTTGTAGCTCATTAGCAGAGAGCTGGTAAATAGCCTATTATTCATGGCTATGTGCATATCACTCAGGGCAACACTATACAATCGACAGCATTTAAGCAAATGTCGCCAACTGGGGTTGAATTTAACAAATGTCTTACAATTGCATTTAGCTGATGATTCACATAGAAAATATGTAGAAAGTAATTTTAAAAAATAAATAATGGGTATTACATAGAATGGGTGATGTACTCAGTATTGAAGAATAACGATATACTTAGGAAGAATTTGCTAGTGATTTAAAATGAATTAATGTTGGATATCGCTTTAAGTTTCCTATAAACAATTTGTCATTAAACTAGTTTCACAATCATTGTTCTCCAGTATGAAAGTGTTAGAGCAGTTATATTTTGTTGGTAATTTCAATTTATTTCAGTGAATCAGTTCCAATGGTTCGATTCCTAATTAATCAATTTCACACTTGTGTTGTTATTGCTAACTAAAACTAAAACCAGATATCACTTTCTTTAATTGAAGTACAGCTGAAATGAAATCAAATAAATATTAGTTGAAAAACAAAAAAGAGAAATAACTTTGGCAACTAACTGAAGTAAAATAAGTACTAAAATTACTAAAGCTAATTAGAAATATTAAAATAAAAAATTAATAAAATGACAGCACAACCAAATTTCTAAATCTTAAATAAAAAAAAACTAAAAACATAGAGATAATTAAATTTTAATTAATTAATAATTAACGTAGATAAAAATTAAAGGTGCTGTATGTAAGATTTTGACTCTACTAAAGCATAAAAATACCATAATATGTTTGCAGATATTTAAGAAACATGCTAAGTTAACATATTTGTTTATCTGAGAAACAATGCTACAGTCAGTTATTCTGCCTTGAAAATGTGCGCTCCGGGCGGAATGTCGAGTCTGTTTTGGTTTGTGAAACCCGCCCACCGCCAGTTTACCCAATTGAATATCAGCACCCCAGGTTGCCAGCTGGCTGAAAACACAGAGTATTTAATTTCGCTCATCGCCAAGTCGCTTTGTTCCTGTTTAGTGCCAATCTGGCAACCTACATGTCAAGGCCAAGTCTGAGGAGGAGGTGCCGGTGAAAAACCCTCTCCAATATTTAGAATTTTGACTGCAATACCTAGTTCAACCACTTGGTGTCAATCCTACATACAGCACCTTTAATTCCTATAAAATATACACTTTTTTTCAAAAAGTTTCGATAGAATAATTATTGAGATTCACCAATACAAAAATTCAGGCTGTTACTGATAAAATGATTATTTTCTAATAAATGACATATAAAAATTCTGTCTTTTCTAATTAAATTCAAAAGAAAACACTAAAACTAAAAAAAATTAAAATGAATTTATATTTATTATAATGCACAGTATGACAAAATTATGTATAAGTAATTTTGATAACAGATATGTTCCTGATATATAATGCATCCCATATTGAATACTGTCAAAAGGCTGAAAAATAGAAAAAAAAATTTGCCAGTCCTAGTGTATTTATATATATATATATACATATAGAGAGAGAGAGAGAGAGAGTAGTTTAATTTACCAATAATATTTCCAGTTATGATTTTAATTTCTACCAAAACTCTATAATTTAATATCAAATTAATGCCACTGTCATTTCCCCATCAGACAGGTCACATATTGGCTCATGCGATTTAAAGCCCAGCTGAGCACAACTCAACGCCTACGAAAGGAGCTCAAGCAGTTTTTCGGCTGGATCGCAAACACTCTTACGGCTGAATGGACATCAGCATCAAACTCTACGACCAATGGCGTCCTGGCTACAGAAAGCCAGAAAACGCATGACCAGGTCAGTAAGGACAAAGCGCACTCCTGCTGTGACACATATCAAGACAGTGAATCATTACTGTTGGCAGACATGATATAGGGCCTGTGTGAAAAAAAGAAGCATTTTGCTGTGTTCAGAACCAAAAGAGCTGATTCTTCTTTGATCAATAGGCTCACATTTGATTGCATTTACTAATAGCGAAGCGTCATATAATCTTCAGGACGCTACTACAACAGAGAGGAACGCCAGTCAAAGTAATCAGCCAGAATGCTTATAAATTCCTTTTAGGTTAGACTGCTCAGCAAAGCTTCAGCTGCGATCCAACAGAGCCCGAGAAGTCTTGTGTGTAGCGTTCTCGAATGCTAACCGACATCCGCTGCACGCTCTCTGAACTGATTCAGTGGTTATTGTTGCTTTGGCACTGACGACTGTTGGGAAACTTAGGTCGCTTTATTAGTCACACTGTCCTTTGAAGAACACTGCCACGAGAATGGCTGGTACCAATTACGCTTCTCTGTCCCCATACATCAATTCATCACATTCACTTGTAAATGCCATTGTCTTGCCTTTCAGGTACTACAAAGCGTAAATCATAGTGAAACTCTAAAGAAGGCTTGGGAGAGTTTATGGGGCCTGCGACGACAAGGTTTTATCACTCTCCAGTGCTTGGGACTTTCATTTGATGAGCCAAGACTCTCAAGGAATCCCCAAGGAGCCTGTCATTTGGTGACATGATCTACTGTTTGCCTCCTGCTGTAGTCCCCATCAATAATCGCCTAAGGAAGTGCTTTGTCTCAGACATGTTATTTATAAGGGCATTAAAATATAAAGAAAGACTCCAAATTACACAGAGCATAAAATGTTTAAAAAAAAGGAGATAATGGGAGACTTTCTCATTCTTATTGACCTTTCATCCAAAAAAAGGACCTTGCAAATAACAAAAACTGAGAGATTTTAACTAAATTTAACTTGCTAAGAGTGAGAATTTGTAAGCAACAACAACAAAAAACAAGATTTTAAATATTTATCTCTTAACTCTTTCCCTGCCATTGACTTATCTCGCTCTTTTAGAAGAAACGATTTCCCCAAAGACGAGTTTTACAGCTTTTGTGTTTCGCTGTTATACACTCGAGGTATTACACATCTTCTAACATGTACAAAACCTCCAAAACAAAAACACACATGAACAGAACAGAGAAACGAAGCGATTTCTTATGTAAACAGATGCATATTAAAAATAATGCGATCATTAGCAATAGACAGCATATAAATGAAAACTGCATAATGTTACGGAGTAAAATGTTGATCCAGGAAGTGGTATATGTCTGTGCAAGCTTTGGAGGTGTTGATGGAAGCATTTACTGGATTTATGCTTTGATGATCATACTGAATATTATCCAGATGTAGTTTTTGATAAAATGTGATTTTCTCACCTTTTGCTCAAAACTATACATTTTATGAAACCTACCTATATTCAAGTGTTGATAAAAAAGGATGCTTTAAGCTATAATAAACGGATTATTTTGTTTAAAAGTAGAGACTTTAATTTTATTTTGGTCTATTGCATATTCAAATATTCATACCATAAATATACTGGAGGCCATAAAATTTTAGTAAAATCAAAAATCGCTGGCATGGCTGGCAACTTTTTTCAAAAAATGCTGGGGAAAGAGTTAAAGGTGAGTAAATGACACAAACTTTTCATTTAATTTCAGTGTACTGTCCCTTTAATTGGTAAACGCACAACTTTAAATAATTTAATTGGTATTGAAATGAATTTGCAAATTGTTTGTCCTCTGTGTAAAAAACAATGTAAATACTGTATCATTATGAATAAATATTTTTGTCTGTTATAAATGTCTTCAAAATATTTAAGGAATGTTCATATATTTTGAAACACATTAGCGTTTCCTGAATATTATCATGCACACTATTTTCATTCATAATGAACAGATTTAAACTTGAAATGAACATTGTGTTGGTTTAGCAAACAAACGTCATAAGCTATTCTCAATGTATACAAAATAATGAAATAAAAGATGCCAAACTATGTTTAATAAAAATTGCAAAACCTGCATTAGCAGCAGCAATGCACTCTGTCTATAAACGCCTGAGACAGCGATCGATGCCCTTAGATGAAAGGAAAGTTCATAGAGGATCTGAATCCGCCTCTGTCTCCGAGACTCGTCTGAATGAATCTCACCCAGCTCCTCTGAGTCATACTTGAAGTCTTGCAGAATCTCACTCAAAGCGCTGTATTCTTTATGATACTGACAGTGATGGAGAGAAGCAGAAACAGTTTTATCATTCATTCGATGTTTAGAAGAACAAGAGGTTTTAATCATTAACTTTATATACCAAGCACCATACATCAAAACCAGGATGAAACATTACAACGTGATACATATAGTGATAAATATAGAGTTTCATTAATAACTACTTTCTATTTACATAATGAATTATATTAACATTTTAAATTATATTCTATATAAAAGTAATGAATTACAGTGATATAATATATATTTTACATAACATAAGTGATTAAAATACAAATAAATTACAAATAATTACTATATTAAGTGTGTATAGAAAAGAATCACCCCTATAAAATAATCACATTTTTTTGCTTTGCAGCCTGAAATGAAGACAGACACAGTTTTGTTTTATCCAGCTGTATTTACATCCAAGTGAAAGATATAATACTTACATGTCAGAAAAAATAAAATAAAATAAATTAAAACAGAATCACTGAGTTGGAAAAGGATCACCCCTCTCCTAAAAATGACGTGTAAACTCAGTCAGGTGTAGTAGCTAATCACCTTCTCAATGGCACACAAAAGCTGTGCCTGAAAGCCTAGGCAGCTGACTTGTTGCCTCACTGCCCTATCAGGCAATGACTTTGACACTGTGTGCATGTGACAACATCACAAATTCTCCACAAATGTGGCCTGTATGGAAAAAGCCACTCCTCAAGAAAGGCCACAAACGCACCTTAAAGTTTCTGAGGCAGATGAGACTAAAATTGAATTATTTGACCTCGACACCAAACGATACGCCTGGTGGAAATCAAAGCAGCTGACCATCTTAACAGCATTCCTCCAGTAAAGCATGGAGGTGGTAATATCCTGCTATGGGGGTGTTTCTCTACAGCAAGGACGGAGCACTTGTCAGGAGAGAACGAAAATGGATGGGGCAAAGTGGCCAAATTCTTGAGAAAAATCTGCTGCCCTCTGCCAGAAAGTTGTCAATGGGAAGAAGGTTTACCTTCCAACATGACAGTAACCCAAAACACACTGCAAACCTGAGCACACAGTGGTTGAAGGAGATAAAGGTGAATGTCCTGCATGGCCTAGTCAGAGCCTAGACTTAAACCCCTGAAAACCTGTGGAATGACTTGAAGACTGCAGTCCACAAACATTCACCATCAAATTGAACTGAACTTGAGCAGTTCTGCAAAGAAGAGTGGGCAAATATTGCAAAGTCTAGATGTGCAAAGCTGGTAGAGACATTTCCCAACAGACTAAAGGCTGTAATTAAAGCAAAAGGTGGTTCAACAAAATACTGACACAAGGAGTGATCCTTTTTCCTTTTGATTCTGTGTTTTTTCTCTCTGACAGGTTGGTCTTCATTTCAAGCTGCAAAGCAACAAAATGTGATTATTTCAAAGGGGTGATTCTTTCTATACCCACTGTATAAAAAATAATTAAAATAAATTACAAATTAATATTAAAAATAGATTTGAATTACAGTCGTGTTCCCAGTAGTTTTACTCAATTTACTTGTCATTGTCAGGTGTGTAAGAAAACTTGCACTTACTCCTGTTGATTTTTTTTTTACAAAAAATAAGCTTTTTCACCAATATGCAAGAAACAAACAGCTTAAAATATAAAGCATAATTAATAAATACTTTCTATTTTTATAATTAATTCTAATACTATTATTTAAAATGTTTATATATATATATATATATATATATATATATATATATATATATATATATATATATATATATACACACTACACAATACATATATATATATACACACACACACACATATATACTCACATATACACACACACACACACACACATCATTTAGTTAATTTATATAAGTATATTTTGTATTACACATGAATAAGAAATAGATAATAATACCAAAAATTGATATAATCAATATTTTATATAAAATAATACATTTAATTAAATATAAACTACTAGTTAATATTAAAAAGTACATTTTAAAATATGCAAATATATATATATATATATATATATATATATATATATATATATATATACACAGTTGCACTTACTCCTGTTTGATTTCTCGAACTTTCTCTTGGAAATCCTCATCTTCTGGGTGATCCTGGGCATTCTGCTTGGCCAGCTGTAGCTTAGCTGTCTGCAAAGTCATAAATATAGATTAACATTAAGAATACAGTAACCGATTACAGAACAGATACTTTTGGTTCAATAACGCTTTCAGTCTTAAGCATAAAGAATTGAGGAGGAAAATCATTTTACAGCCTAATTTAAGTTATGCAGGACTGAAATGTTTAACCAATCACCTTTCTAACGAGTATGCTTGACAGTGCCCATCCTAACATTTCTATAAAATATCCAGATGACCCAGTGCACTGCCTGAAATGCTGTATCCCATAATGTAGTGCACTCAACATCCATTTCAATGTTTAATCTCACGGTTCGCTCAATATATTATTAAACTTCCAAAAGGTACACAACTTTGGAATAAAAAGCAAATTAGACATATTTCTTTCTGATAATAACTGTGTATAATGCATATTGTGTAGTATTAGCCAAACATTTTTAAAAACACTACATCACTTCACCAGCTCTAGTTTCTCCTTCTCTTTAATCTGCAGTTTGTCAATGTGTTCGAGAGGTCGGGCGGTCAAGTCTTGGTGCAGTTGCTCTTTAATCTCCAGAACCTCTTTGGAAATGCCACAGAATGCTTTTGTTATCTCATGTACCAGCTGTTTGTAGTGCTCGAAGTCATAGTGGGGCCCGTCCTTAAGTACGCACTCATGACCCTGAGAAAACGACAAATGTATTACCTCAAATAACCTCTGACTGACAGACAGACAGACAGACAGACAGACAGACAGATAGATAGATAGATAGATAGATAGATAGATAGATAGATAGATAGATAGATAGATAGATAGAGATAAACTGACTCCTCAAAGAGCTTGTATGCCTCCACACAGCTCAGCTTGAAGTGCATGAAATCTTCTGACCAAGTTTTTAAATCTGTAGGTGCCTTTAAAAATTAAAGATAGAACAGACACAAGTCACAACCATCAAAAAGACTCTAATAGATCAATAGGAATCCCTTGCTAAGTATATATACATATTTAAACGGTACTTTAAATAACACCGTTGAAATTTAAATTTTGTTAGTGATATAATTACAATGTATTTATTTATGATTTAGTATTATTTTGTAAATATGTAATTTTATAACTATGAAATGATGTACATGTTGAGGATATGTTTCTGTATAGACTAGCGTAAGCAAGTTCGCTACGTTGTATTTATTTCTAGTCGTTTACTATTCCTAAATGTGATTATATGATACAAGCTGAGTATTCCAAACTGACTAACCATGTTGCTGAAACTGTGCTCTCGGTGTTTTCGTAGCTCGGCTGATAAATTTACTGAGCAACAACATGTGTATCGTTTCGTGTAGCCACGCTGTTGCACTCACTTCCTGTTTAGGTTCGACGTCATGTGGCGTCACCTCACTGCTCGCGTACTGGGACAAAACCAAAGTCTTCCATTTTTACGTAATATGGTTTGTGACCAAACAAAAAGAGGCATAATTTATTGAAATTATATATATATATATATATATATATATATATATATATATATATATATATATATATATACTGATTTATAGTAATATTAAATTATTTTCTCTATAATTAGGCAAAGTGATATATGCGATATATAATATATATATATATATATATATATATATATATATATATTCTCTTATATATTAACGTAAATACAGTTTTCAATTAATTGATTATCATAAAAATATTATAAAATTTATATTTATAAAACCTATCATTTTATGAACGCTAATATTAAACGTCTCAAGCTAAAGGGCCAATAGGGGCGCCAGTGTCCTATAATTATGCAAAAACCTTTCTCGTGCTTTTATATCGAAATTAATTCACGTCAGGTTGAATTTTTTAATTTTAAAGCCATACCTTTACTATGCATCTTAAGTATGTAAGAAACGGCTGAGTTTAATGATGTTCAGTTTAAATAATCAAAATTAATTTTATCACTTGCATTAAAATAATGGGGTTCTGGTAGACTTGTTCTGACACACCACTGAATGAGACAAAAGCCTGGAGAGTTCAAAGGGGCAAAAGCAGACTGCCCCGGTGACATTAAAGGCTGTGGAGCTCAGCCACTGGATCTGATGTGCATTAAATACCGTGCTACGCGAGGGGTGGGGTGGATGGACATAAGTTTAAATGCTGAAATATGAGCAATCGGAACTAAGGCGGATAAATATGGCAAGCCAAGAGGATTGTCTTTACATGTGGAGAGGAGGTTAAAAAATTAGTTGCACGGACGCAACACTGGCAATTGGGATAAAAAACGTAGCACGCACGCGTTGCACCGGAGGCTCGAGCTTTCCACTCGTGGATACTTGAGTTTGCACTCGAAATAGTAATTATTTGTGGAATATACGCTGGAGAGACTCCGCACAAAACAAACGAGGAACAAAATGAGAGTGCTACACGTGCACCACAATCCCTGGACTTTATGGACTGTGTTCATGTATGTAATGAGTGGAGTTCATTCACAAGAAAGACAGTAAGTATGTTTGTAGCGCGCTTTTATGGATGATACGGAGGCGCTTTTTCGTTATAAGCAGGAATGTTTGATAAGACTTCAGTCAGGTGATAACAGCATCCTCACTAGTTTGCCCGATCGCCTGTGGAAATGTTTCCTTGTGCAATAACAAATAAATTCAGCAAGCACAGCTGTTGATGTGTGTGGGTGTTACTAACAAATAACATGTAATCCGTTACAAAATGTTTATGGTCACTATAATTGCTACCAAAAAGTCACTGCACTTACTAGTGTAACACACCATGGTTAACTAATATGGGATCCTCTTCAAAGAAGTTTGCATGTACTTCACAAGATACTACAGATTTGTTGTAACAGCAACTGTAGTGTCTGTTATTTTGATAGAAACTAAGGTTACCGTGGTGCATTTTTGTAAAGGGTGGTACAGCTGACATTATGTTATGAACAAAATCCCAAGTGACGTTGTCAAAACAGGTCATTGTTATGTATCATAAATTGCAAGCATTTTCCCCACTGTTATTATGACCAAGAAGTTATTTACTCAGTTTTCAGCTTTGATGCTGCTGTGTTGTAATGAGCTAAGTGTATGCACTGAAACCAATTTATTCTTCTCATGTTCTTCAGAACACACTTAAAGGGATACTCTACCTCAAAATGAAAATTTTGTCATTAAATCACTTCCCCATGTGTTCCAAACCGTAAAAGCTTTGTTAGTCTTGAACACAATTTAAGATATTTTGGATGCATACACAGCATCTGGTGATATGAAGAGGCACAGAGGAGACTGTTGACAAAGGAATTGTTGAATAAAGTCGTTATTTTTGTTTTCTTTGCTTACAAAAGTGTTCCCATCGCTTCATATAACCCAGATTGCACGTCCTGATGGCAGATGGACTATTCTGAGCGCGACTTCCACACCTTTACTGGACCTTGACACTGTTATTTACTTGGCAGTCTATGGGACAGTCCCAGGCCTCTGGGTTTTCATCCAAAATATCTTAAATTGTGTTCTGAAGATGAACAAAGCTATTACTGGGTTTGGACCGACATGGGGGTAAGTGATTAATGACAAAATTTTCATTTTGGGGTGGAGTATCCCTTAAGTTAGCCTTCCCAAGGCTATATTAGAAGATTGTGGCCTTTATACCTATAAAGGTTCTTCAGTTATTCTTTGTAGGACACTGGGTTCAGCAAAGAATTTTTTCTTATCAGAAAACATTTTCACTGAAGGGTTTTACTTGTTTTGTTTTTTTTTTTGGAGAAAATTATTGATGTTAATTTGATGGGTATGGCGTTGCCAAGATTTTTTTAATTTTTTTTTTATCATTTGTATCGATGCTGGAACCAGATTTCTTTAATCATCTCTTTTAAATACCCCAACATCAAACAATAAGTTGACAAGAACCTTGTTTAAACCCCATAAAGATTAGTTGACAGGAATGTTGTTGGGTTAATTGACCCAAGAACCACTGAAGTCCATGAATTTCATCCTGAGCTCAGTGCCAGTGTCAGTACCTGTTACTTGGTTGTGCCAAGTATTTTGAGCACGGAGACAGAGGTCAATCACCAGCTTGCCCTCTCCGACAAAGAGCTACATTCTCTTGAGTCAGCCAGTAGCTGTACTTTCCTTTAACAAGATAGTGCTATCATGCAAACACTGAATAGTTCTATTCCCATCGTACACATGAGAGCATTGTAAGATAGGGAGGTGAGGATCAAGTGCAGTGCAGTAGATGCCTTGGAAGGGATTTTCTCATGCCTTGAGACTTAAATTGCCTCTGGCCTCGCTGAACCGTAATGCCAACCACCTGATATCTCACATTCAGACATGCTGTTAAACTCAAGGACACTGAGCTGCCGGGTTTATTTGAAATACCCCCATACCCTCATTCAATGTTTCCTATGTTAGTCCACTAATATAGTTGAAGTTAATGAAAATGAGTGAGCAAATCGTCGAGATGCAAGAATTGATCGTACATCGTTTGTACATTTGTTATTGCAGTGCATTATGGGAGTGCATTTGATAATGTCCACTACAAATGGTCCTCAAATAGTGCACTATATAAGGGTAAAGGGGCAATTTCAGACACAGCCCTGGTCTTGGTCCTGCAAAGTGACTTTGGAGCCCCTTTCCATAGTGGTCAACCCCTTATTGTAATTTAAGCAACAAGAGCAATTTGTTATTTTAGAAGATGTTTTGGTAGGCTAAATTGAGTAGTCTAAATTGCTGTTTTGAGATCAATCATAAGGTTCCACCCTTCTCACAACACTCAACATGAGCATCAAAGAAACAAAACACTTGCCAGTTTGTGTTTGAACATCAGATATTTGTTTTATGTTTTCCCAAGTGGTGCGGTTTAGCAGTCGTGTTTGTTTGATTTGAGTGCCCTATGATGTGAGATTCAGATTACGCTCTAGACAAAACAAAGTGTTAGCATAATTGGTACCTGGAGTCTTGTGATGTAAACACACACAGCTGTTGCTGTGTACTCCCGTCCTTTGATTCACAGGGTTACTGATTGCCACACCATCTGTGTTCCGTGCTGGTGTGGAAGAGGCAGTGAGTGTGACCATCTTCAATGCAGTAGAGGGCACACGAGTGCAGCTCAGTGTCAAGAGTGAGTTTCTGGCTCATAGCCATGGCATTGTACGAGGTAAAAATTATTTTGGGTATTTACTTAAATTTAAAACTGTTTAATTAAGCATCTCAAAGTAAGCGTCCAACAAAAGCTGTGGTGCAAGAACTCCTCTTAACTTTGAAAATGTTTTTTAATCAAGGTAATTTAAATTCAGTTATTAATTTTTAGATTTGTAATTAATGGGTCTTAAATGTCTTATTTAGTTTCCATTTTATTATTAATTAAATTATAGTTTTTGCCAAGTGAATAGTCATAGAAACTGGTATGGTATTAAAACAAACAAACCAAGAGCTCATTTTGCAATGTCACTGTCCTTGGTTTAAAAGTTAAACAACAATACTGAGTATGATTTAAGCTTCATTTTCATAAATTAAAATGGCACCAATCATAAATGATCATAATTTATGGTTTTGTTTGATAAAAGCCCTTTATTTCACTATAAATTCACACTTTGATGCAGAAATCTTGGTTTGTGCTTGTGCAGGTTTCACTTTACCTGTTCTTTCTTTTTCATTTCAGATAAAGGTACCATCAAAATAAAGGTGTGCCAATCATAAGCCAGTTTTAATCCATAGTCCTTAAAGCAGCAATTTGCACTGAGATCGATGGGACCTTTATGCCTAATAACAATAATGTTCCCAGGTGCCGTCCAGATCTCAGAGGCCAAGCACATCTGAAGGTTTGGGGAACCGTCAGCTCAATGAGAGTGGCTACATCTTCCACAACCACACCACTGTGATGGTGGACAGCAAAGGCGCAACTGACAAGCCAGTCTATAAGCCCGCAGAAAGGTCTCTCTCCTTCCACTGACGGGAATGGGTTGCTGATGATGCTTGCTAACTGTGTTTGTAATGCTAAATGTCTCAATGCTGTTGATATTGGCTATGTTCAGATTACTAGAATATTATGTACACACTGTGCACTCTTACTGTTTTTAAAAAATGCAAAAAATAATGCAGCACTAAACATTCCAATCAGTAGATGCTGTCACATGACTCCAACCAATCCCAGTTTTTTTTTTTTTATAATACAGCTATTTGGCTTTTTTTTAATTACATCTTGTGCCAAAACTCTTACCATTCTGGTTAAATATGTTTTAAAATCTTGGCCTCACACTAGAAATGAAAGGTTATGTTGAGTGCATTGCATTGTGGGACACAGTATTTTGTTGTATGATTTGTTACATATTGCAGAATTTGGCAGATGCCATCCGAGTATTCTGTGCATACACGAAATTGCTTATTTTGCACACTGTACATCTTGCATGCTATTCCAATAGCTTTGTGAAAGAAACAAGTTGAATTTTAATTCATTACTGTGTGTTTCTTTCTCTCTTCTCTAGTTCTTATCAATGTATATGCTGTCACACCAGACCTAAGGCCAACCAGTAAAAGGTGAAGTCCTGAAATTATGTGCTAAAATGTTAAATGATGATTTGTATTCAAGGATCATTGTCTTATTTAGCATTAGCAGTGTTTATTTAGTATCTTAAATCTTATCATGCTAACATTTTACAAAGACTCAAAATGTAGCTTAGCTGTATTACCTCATGCACAAACAAAATGCAAATTACAGAAACACGTTCAACAGAGACACTTAGAAACAAGCTTTTTTCCAAAAGTGGCTCCAGCTATAGTGTGGACAGTATCCTTATTGAAATCTGGGCTGATAAATGCACACTGGCAAAATTCTTTAAATCTTCTCTCAGATGGAAGATTGATTCAAATCTCAAGGAGGGCAGACACAGCACAACTTCTGGGTGGACATAAAGGACTCACCTGAGTGATGGTGAGATATAACCCATTTATCGCAGTCACTTAAAAGACTATTTTTCCAAAAATGTCTTGACATTGTAAAACATTCCTTTTCACTTAAGTGTATAATAAGCATCAATATTTTGTCTGTTTCTCTGCAGCCTCTACAACAGAGACCCCTGCGCCAGCAGCAAATGCAGGAGCTCCACATTGTACATTCTCTGTGAATATGTTTGTGTAAGAAGGGCTGGGAAAAGAGGGGTACCCAGTCTGTTGTGATGAGATACCGCTCTGAGTGTGTGTGTGTATCTGTGTGTATGGAAGAGAGATAATATCAGTTCTCCTTTTTTTATTTTTATTAATTTCCATAGCTTGTAATCTAGTTTTAATAGTCCAGTATTTATGTTTGTAAGTATGATTTACCTAAAAATTTAATATTTTATTGTTTTTGTCTTCTATCTGGTATTTATTTGTGACTAGTGCCTTTGTTTGTTGGTTCGATTTATTTTTTTTTTTTTCTCTCTCAATTCCTCAGTCAGATCCTCTCTTCTTTCTGAGCACAGTCTACTGTTGTGGTTTTACAACCCGTTAAAATGTGCTGTGATGGAGCGTCCCTTCCAGAGCAGAAAAAATGCATAAAATTGTGTGTTCATGTGTGTAGCTACTATTTTTACTTATTGACGTCCTGACTTATTCATCGGAGAGACACTGCAACTGATAAATAAGCTTCTTTCCCAGTCACCGATGCATGCTAAATTAGTCTTTGCATCACAGAAAACAAACTCTGTTACAAACTGGAATATAATTTGTACAGAATATAAGCTATTTTGACTATGCCTCCATGCTAAATGAAAATTGGCAGGCTCATATGAAATCTGCACATTTAAACAGAATGTCTCTAATGTGATTATTCAAGTTCACTGAATAATTTGGTTTAATTTAATGATGTGTTAAGGTACCAATAATAGTTTCTTACTCTCAAGTCCCATTTAACATACTTCACTGTATTTAAATTCCCCTAAAATCAATGCAGATTTGCAAAATGGCCTATGTGAATTTGGAAAATCACTTAAAATGAACTTAACCTTCAAGGATATCACATCTGGGAAAAAAAGGTCAATTAGGGTTAGGGTTAGGTTAGGTTTATATCATGTGTGAAAGCTGTTTTGCTATGCTTGAATTGCAATTTGCATTGGGTCTGTTCCATATAATAAGCAAAATTAGGACTAGTGCATACCAAATGTATATTGAAAATACCATAAGTATATTTTGGGTGGAAATTTCTAAGTATTTTAGGCAGCATTGCTCACAATCAGTTACACTGGAGAATTAAATTTTTGTGATGATTCTCCAATGTGTAAAGTATACTACAGTTCTGGCTAAATGCTTAGCATATGCACAGACAGTCGAATGTGAGTATTTCAAAGTGCTCTTCATCTCCCAATTCTAACAATTTTTCTCACAATTGCAAGTTATAAACTCAGAACTCTGACTTTACATCTCACACAGTAGCTCACCCTACGATGCATGGAAATTGGGCAGTATTCCCAACAGAAGACATCTTATTTAGGTGCAGCTAGGAAGAAGGTCCTACTAACCATGCCTCAGCTTTGAACATGGATGTTTTGAAGATCTACACCTACTTGGGGTTTTGCAAATAGCTGCCTGCATTTTAAATTGCCTTGAAAAACTGATGCTGCGTGAATGTTAATTCCTTAATAACTGTTTGTCCTTGAGCTCTGTTTACTCAAATTCTCTGGAAAAGTTGGCATGGAGATTTGATAGTAAGTAGGCCTATGTCCGATTCTACAGGAAACATACTGTAGATTTCTACAAGGGTTAACCCCAGTCCCAAATGTGATCTTGACTATGAGTGACACGAGAGGAAGTGTCCGGTCATTGCTGGCAGAGAAAAAGGTGAGCTGTTTTAATGTATATTTATTTGTATGTACTATACTAAACAACAATCTTACCTTCAATGTCAGAAAATTGTGTTTGAAGGAAGTATCAGCATGTGTGGAATCAAATTGGTCCTCAAACATTTGTGTGCTGATGTCATGGCAGTATCAGAGAAGATAGCCAAAGGCACTGTCTGTCCTCCACTCCAAGAAAAACCATCACGCCACAGCGATGAGTTCACATTCCTGCTGGGCTACATCTACAGGGTGTGGATCCCCTCAACAGATTCTGTCACAGCTGCCTGACAAAACTGCATCACTGCATATTTCTGATTACAAGTAGGGCAGTGCATATGTTGTGTGTGTGACTACAGTATGACAGCTGTGTTTTCCAATCTTGTTTACAGGGCTAGGCGTATACATCCTTCCACCGCTATCGGCTTTGTAGGCCATGATTTCACCAAGTCAACAAGTCCTACTCCTTCCATGGCAGGATGACTAACAACAGTGAGTTTATATTAACTTAAAGGAAAATAAATGAGCTCAGCAGGAAATAACTCAAATATAACAGCTGGAGTCTTTCTAGCTTATTTTAAGCCATGAGTATACAAATATCAACGTTGACATTTTCACTAAAATTATTCATAGTTATATTTTGCTAATGTCACCACTAGAGGGAGACAGACTGCTGGAAATGTCCATTCTTGAACATTGCTGTGTTGATATGCTAGCTAGTAGATCAGAAGTGATATTTTTTTATTAATATTATTTTCATGTTACTTTACAGAAAATGGTACAACCACAGCTTAATTTTGCCTTAAGGATTTTTTTTTTTTTACGCATCAAAATGTATCTAATATAGCTTCCTACTAAATATTGATCAATATACATTCATATAAAAAAGGTAAAAGTTGTTTGTTTTGAACTAAAACCATATAACTATAAGCCAGATATTTAAGATTAAGAAGCAAATGGTGCAGTTTATTTTTCTTTTATTAATTTGTTTTGCATAATAGTACAGTATAGTGTACATGCTGGAATTATGATATTTATGTATTTCCAGGCCTTCTCATTAGCACAAAAATCTCAAACATTTAAGAGATTATTAAAATATTTGATCAATTACTTAACATTTAATCATTCATTGCATTTGATAAAATAAAATCAAAAGACTTGAAACCTACAACATAACTTGTTTAACTCTACAAGTAAATACACATTAAATATGTGCAGTTCATGTGTGTTAAACAGTCTACTTGAATATGAACAAGTATTGTGATGTAAAGTATGTCCGTTTGTTCCTGAGTGATATAATGCTTTGTTTATTCTGCTTTAATTGTACAGTGCATAGCATTGACTTTAGTCCAGGGCCTAAATATCATATTGATGCCAAACTGACTCGCTTTGGAAGAGACGGCACCTGCCTATTCCATACATGGCAGGATGGAAAGTCAAGGTAAGTCGGTTATTTTGAAGTGGCACTCTGTTGAAACAGTTCCTTATTTACTGGTCGATCAAGCTACTTCACGCCTAAACCACCAGAAACACTTAGCTAGCATGAGTTGACTGAGTTTGACAGTTCCTAACCCTTGTTGTATCAGGGAACTGATTTGAAACTAAAACCATTAAAAAATCTGTTGCTTTAATTAAAATGAATGTTAACTGAAATAAAATGTAAAATGGTTTCATTTTAGTTAAAACTGATGTACTAAAATAAATTAAAAATGACAATTACAAAAAAAAAACTCAATTAAATTAAAATAACTATACATAATGTTATTTTAGTTTCATTGTTCACTACTGATCATGCAAGTGTGCTAATAAAAATAATATTTATTGATTTGTCAACAACAAATGAGGAACAAACAAACGCTTGACTGCTCAGCATACAAGATGGAGATGTAAACAACAGCAGTTGAGCAACAGAAAGCATCGTAGTGTAGAACTATTCCTTCTATTCACAGGGCGATCACTAGACCTGAAACACCATCCAGCTTATTTTACCTGACTTAAGTGCAGATCTAAAGAAAACACTTGGAGGATGCAGCCCGTTTCCTTCTATCTATGCTCCCTTGCCATCAGATCTCGAATGAAAGGGGATGGGAAGGAGGAGTAACATTTCATTACCATAGATCTGCAAATAATAAAACTTATATACAAATCAAACGATGGAAAGAAATGCACGATGGTCCGAAGTCAACCAAGTAGTTTAACTTCCAATGACGGTCTTGAAAACTCATTCCTTGGGAAGCGGTCTTCGGAAAAGCAGAATGTGAGGCTCTGTATGGAAAGAGTGGGTTTAGGGTTTAGGAGAATAACAGGCAGCTTTTTGTAGACATCTGGATGAATTTCATTCACCGTTAACCTACAGAGCTGCCAACCTAGACTGTTATTAAGCTGTCAAAGTAGGTTTTAAAGCAGCCCTGGGGCCTTTATGTTAAGATAGTGTCCAATAAGTAATCAGTCGTATTTCTGGAATGAATTAAGAATAATCCATGCTTTTATCTAACTGAATTAAAACCATTATGAATAGTCTTAAATACTAATTAGATGACTAACTTGTAAGACCAGTCTAAATCATTCATGCAGCTGGTCTCCAGGTAAATACTACGTTACTAACCTGGTTTATGGATCATGTAATGGATCCAGCCCTGACTCTGCTGGACTCCCAGTCCTCTCCATTCCTCCTCTGACATTAAATGGGAGGACGGCACCAGTTTGGAAAGCTGCTTGGGAAGCATTACATGTCTATAAGGAAGGAGAGGGACAACATGTTAGTTCGACTGACTAATATTTAATACTTAACAGCTCTTCAAACTGTTTGTCAGGCAATATGACGCGGTTCGGACGACAGAACGCGAAAATACATTTTAAACAGACCGTCTTCAATCACTTGCGGATGTTTTAAGAGATTTTTTAAAACTGACCCAGCCAAATGCCATTATAACGGTCATTACGAAGTGTCGCGTCAACTCAAAAGTGAAATGAACAGTTAAACGAGTGAAATTCCTCACCTGTACTCGTACTCCTCGTCGGAATACTTGTCGGAATAGTAAATCTGCTTTTCGATGAAGACATTGTAGTTAAATGCTAAAATCAAAGTGAATTCCCGGAAAGCTCGCTCACAGTGTTTTCAGAGGGCGCCGCTTCAGTTTTGAACTCAAACGGTCCCTCGTTCGCTTCTGATTGGCTGAGTGAGTCGCTCGTCATTTAGGCTCCACCCTCCACGCACGCCTGCGTTTGATGGCGCTAGTTTGTAGGGATGGGCAATACTGGCAATACCACATTTTTTCACGCGATAAGATGCCGATACTTTTGTTACAATTTTAACGATACCGATACCGCTTATAATTTTAAATGTGAATGTGATTTTTCAATATAACGTTAATTTAAAATATATATAAATAATTACACTAAAAGGCTTATTACATACACATACTGGCCATTAATAACTCATTTATTAGAAAAGCAAATTGAACAACAAATAAAAGTCTGGGGTGGCTACAGATATCATCATTATTTTAATATAAAATGTGTTTGACTATAATGTACTGGACTGTTTTAGTGCCTAAAACACAACTGAGTACAATTATTTTCTACTACCTGTATAATTGACATGTTTGTGAATTAGATCAAGTAATACTGAGTGAACATGACCATTTTGTATTATTCCTCACCTCGGTATTTTAATAAAGGGGCTCACTATAGCTTTATTTCTCATTCAGCTTCTCAAAACTCCTTATATTGTGATCTCGAAATGCATAATGTATTTTAGTGCATTTGAGAGACTTGTGTGCAGTGTATACATGCACAGTTTGCAGCTTTAATCGCTTTTTGGTGATTTCAGGACTTAGCTGACGACAGAACTAGGTGCTCATATTTCTTGTGCATGTTATTTATGATGAAGTGATAAATGTATATATATATGTATTGGCCTTGTTTTGTTTGAGACTTGTTTTAATATAAGAAAATGTTTTGCTTTTCAACTGTAGTACTTTATTCTTTGTTTTATTTTTTTATGTAGGTGAGTTTAACCGTGTGAACATATAAGTGTGGGACAGAAGTGTGAAACCCAAGGATGTTGTTTATTATAAGAGAATGTGTTTTATATAGGCTACTAAGACTATGCACTAATTTTCTTTGATGACCTTCTGTGATATATGACAGTGGTAAATGTGTTAACCTTTTCTTTACTCCAAAATATCTTTGACAGCACTTTCGACATCAAATGATCAAATGGCAAATTATAGACTTCACATTATTAGTATTATCCTGGGTTTTATAATCTTACAAATATACTATATAACAACATACTTTCCTTTTAAGGTCAAATACAGAGTTTTATTACAACAGAAAGTAATTTACCTGTCCCTCAGTTCATAAAATCTTATTTTTTCCAGTGTGAAGTCTGAGGGGAATATTATTTCACTGAAATAAACATTATAAAACACACTATTTCAAGTACAGTCATGATTTAAATGTCATATCTGTTAATATCAGACAAGTGTGATCATAAAATGACTATTTAGTTTAACTCTGTCACGAGCATTTAAAGCCACCTAAGCCAAAAACTTCACACAATAAGTGCAAAGTTAATAGAAAATGATGTAACAAGTTAAACTCATTGACTCGTTCTCAAATATTTCTGAATACTGTCAGTAATTAAAATTACTATACTCCCTAAATTCAACTATTTATTTACAATGACACCAACACAACCCACCCTTTCCTGGTTTAAATCACTGGATTCAATCATTACCAAATTCTACTGGAAAACAAGACCCACAATCAAATTGACTACCCTACAGAAACCAAAAATACAAGAAGGACTTGAAGAACCACATTTTTACCACTACTTTCTGGCCAATCAGCTCCAAAATATGCACAAATGGATTCACCCTGACTCATCAGAAGGCCCATGGCTAGACATTGAACAAACAATTTGAAGGACATTAACACTTCTGAAAGTACTTCACAGATCTCACCTAACTGGATGTTGTAAGAGCTAAATTGCAGGAATGTCAAGTGAAATACTACCAACTCTCAAAGAATATGAAAAGGAATACCTAAGAGACCCCTATGCTGACACCATTCTTGAATTATTAACCGCCAAAGAAGGGAAACCTTATTTTGATATGATAGAGAACATTAACTTCTCAAAGAACAGCAAAAAGCATGGGCTGTTTTTAAAAGTTAAGCGTGACAAAACCACTCCCCAGCCGTGACCAATGTCACACCAAATGAAAATGGCGGCAGTCATTGAAACAGGAAATCCTCTGGGTTTAAAAGCTCCACCAAGCTCTGTAACCATGGTCAAAACCTTTCACATCTCACGAGACCATTTAAAGCTGAGCTCAACTTAGCCATGAAACATCTCAAGAATGGTAAAGCTGTTGACCGACGACATCTTTACTGAGATGCTTGTAAACCTAGGTGAAAAAGGAAAGTCCTGGCTCCTTGACATGTTTAATAACTGCCTGACCACATGCAGTATCCCACCAACATGGCACAAGGCAAAAGTGGTTGCCATCCTTTAAGCCAGGCAAGGACCCCTTATCACCAAAAGCTATCGCCAAATTTCTTTGCTATGCATCAGCTTCAAACTCTTTGAGACTTATCTTCACTAGACTGACTCCCTCACAGAAGAAAAGCTCATTAAAGATCAGGCTGGCTTCTGTCTAGACAAGTCTTGTTCAGGCAACTGCTGAACCTTACTCAGTATATTGAGGATGGCTTCCAGAAAAGACTTTACACTGGGGCTGCCTTTGTAGACATAACAGCAGCATATGACACAGTCCAGCATCGATTGATGATAAAGAAACTTTTGACCTGACAGTTGGCTCAAACTTCTGTAAAACTTCTAATCACAGATTTTATGTGATGTTCAATGGGAAAAGAGCCAGTGGTTCAACCTGAAGAATGGCTCTCCTTCAAGGCAGCGTACTTGCCCTGACCTTGTTTAACATATATACCAATGATCAACCCCTGCCATCCAAATGCAGAGATTTATCAATGCTGACGATCTGTGTTTGACAACTCAGCAGAAGGCCTTTCCAGACATTGAAACTATTATGGAAAAGGTCCTATCAGAGATGTCTGCATATTATCAGGAAAACCACCTCAAGGCAAATCCGGTAAAACCCAACAATACAGCTTCCACCTTAATAACAAACAGGTAAAGAGACAGCTGAGAGTAATATGGGCGGACTAGAACTGGAAAACCATCCTTACCCAGTCTACCTTGGAGTCACCCTAGATCGATCAGCTGTCCTGTAGAGAAGCATATCATCAGACTGAAATCAAAGATCAGCACAAGAAATAATCTTCTCAGGAAATTAACCAATAGTAAATGGGGAGCTGACCCAAACACAATTACAGTATCAGCTCTGGGGCATCTGCTCTTCTCCCACCAAAGCCAACAAAGTGTCTTAGGTCCAGAAAAAGCTTTATGGATACCACACAAGCCATAAGCACATCCAAGAAAGCCTTTTATTGAAACTCTTTGGCTTGATAGATGGACAACCTTTGTGTGGGGGCAAGATCTTGGGAAGCCAGAGGAATCATCCCGTTGAGTGTCTAGCCAGCGTAACAATCAACCATGGCCTATCTGGAAGACCCTCAACAGGCTACTGAGTAGGCCATGGAAGATGCCTACAAGCGTTACATGCTTGGGGTCTCTCACCAACCAGCAAGTGCAAGTCGGTAGCGAGCAAAACATGCAACACCTCATGCAGTGCAGCCTAGCACCGCAATGCTCAGATCATAACCTAGCAGAGCCCAGCTAGCAGCCATCAGTTGTGCAACACACTGGAAAGATGTAATATAAGATTGTTGGACACAAAAAAGAAGACCTAACTGGACGAAAATTATTTAAAATGGGTTTTACCTCAGAAACATGCTCACATTGTACACAAAACACCCCAGACACCTACTTTCCGCCATTTGGCATTGCACCTCAATTAAATTTTTTTGGGAAACGTTACTGACTCACTATCAACCTTATGGGATGTCACATCCCATTGTCTCCTCCTCTGTACAGTATATTAGGTGACATATCCATAATCAATTTAAACAATACAAATAGTCAATTACTCCTAGTGGCTCAACTATTGCCAAGAAAACTATCCTCATGAACTGGAAATCAAGGAACACCATACATATTACATCTTGGAAAAACTTACTTATAGAATACATCTCCGTGGAAAACTTGTCAACTTCCGCTGAAAATAATACAGTAGAATTACACCCCTCTTGGTTATCTCTCATAAACTTCCATCAATCATGAATCGTTGACCCTCTTTGTCTGAAGCCATCCTCAATGACACATCTTCATATATGACACATCTTTATATATATATATATAATATTAATTACTAATTAATATATTCTTTTGCTATTTGTCATCTTCCACATCCTCCAACTTTCCCCTCATTTCTGATAAATTGAGTTCATTATTATTATTATTATTATTTATGTATATTTATTTTTTATTAATATTTTTATTATTACTATTGCTATTACTTATTACTTATCACCTTCCTCATTCTCCATCCATTGATTTGTGTTATTAATGCTATTATTATTATCATTATTACTATTGTCATCATTACTATCATGGTTTTCTATTATTGTTATGTCTGTTGTACCTTTCTACATTTTTCTTTGTTTATATACTTCCACCCTCACACACACACACACACACACACACACACAACACACAAATCATGTTGGCTGTCATGTATGTTTTGTTGACCTTGGTTATTTTGTATTTGATTTTGGATGTGACAAGATACTCACAAGATACTGTTTGCAAAGTGCAGAATGCCAACAACACATTTATCAAGATAGAAAATGAGACCATGTGTTAAAAGGATGAGTTAAGCAACTCTTGTATGAAAGAGCGTGCTTTTAACAAGATTTCACCAAATCAAAGGTTCCTGTTAGTATTTCAAGCTTTGTTCATGAAAAGTCCTGACTGAATAAGTTACCTTTTATATGTCGAAAATACAAAAATGATACACATTTCATATTAAGTTGTTTGAGGTGGCAGAAGTTTGCTCAATTTTTTTTCTTTGTTTGTCGCTCTTTTTTTTTTTTCAAATGGTATAACATTTAATGTCATGGCTGCTGATTTGACCACAGTGTTCCTGTGACCTTTTAACAAGCACATATTGTTGCAGTACAAAATCAAGCAGAGCAAGCAAGGCATCAGAAAGCTTCTTTACTGTCTGTATTTGATCTTTTATCTATGTTGTAGTCATCAGTTTATGTGACAATATATACAGCTTATTTGGTGCAGTATACAATAGTGGTTTTGGTGTCATGTTGTGTATCCAGTGATTATCATACTTTCTCTGAACACATTTCTTCCACTGATTTTTTTTTTCAGTTTTATTCCTTTTTATGAGGTACTCTACTGTTGTTTAAAAAAACAAATCAGGCTTTGCTAGAACTTTAACCAAAGGTTAACTTCAGTGACTCTTTTGTTAATGAATTACACAGTTTCCGCTTTCACAAGTAACACGTAATACCTTTTGTTCAAGATGTGAATTCAAATGAGGAATGTGTTTGTGCATGTTTTAATGCTACTGATATATAACAGTCTGTTAGAATAAAATATACATTTTATACTCTTAAACAATTCAAGTCTTTCAGGATCTCTTAGCAGCATCAACCATTATTATCATAATTTTAATGTTTGGAAACACTCAAATTTATACAGTGTTTAAGCATTTTGCAACTTTGCAAATATTTGTGTTAAGTGCATTAGACCAGAAAACCAGTAACTGATTGTGCATGTCATTGCAGGAGGTGTGTGTAAGTGATGGTGTGTGTTCCTGGTTTGGTTCAAGTGGTTTCTCTCACCTCTGGGCTCAAACTTCACACCTCTCAACTCTTCTGTGTCTTTAGCTTTCCTCTACATATAATAAATACTTTTGCATGTTTTCTTTGCTTTCCTGATGTAGGGCTGGCATTGAAACCTGCAGCAGACAGCATTTGGTGAGGTATGATTGGTTTTCTCTTTATCTATATTTTTAATCTTCAATCTCCACATGACTATATTTAGTAAAAAACGAAAAGTATTTTGTAATACATTGCTACAAATGCTTTATATGAGGATGTGGTATGTTTCTGACATGTGGAAGATGTATTTTAATTTGGTGGTGTTTTTAAGAAAATATTAATATAGTACCTTCACCCAGCTGAACACAATTTGATGTTTAATGTCATGATAATATTGTATGCTACAGCAGATAATAAACTCACAGTAAATGTCACCTGTTGGGTGCTACTGATCTATTTATGTGCATGTGACTTTTACACAGGCCTGTTTGAGTTGAAATGTTGGAATAATAAATATATATATATATTTTTGTAATTTTTTTTGTTAATATATGCTGTTAGCCTATATATCTTGCAGTTTGAGATCTCACTGTATGCCTTGGTGAACCTCTGTGTCGAAGATAGTTGATTTAAGAGAAGTGTGACAGTTCACATTTCACTACCTTAATCTACTTAATCTAGGATCTGAGATTATACAGGTGCATCCTATGGGAAACAGTGAAAAACTGAGTATTCATGAGCTCGGAGGAGAACCAGACAGTAAATGAGTGAAGTTTTTCAATTTTTTCCTCATTCTTTTGCTTTTATGTTCTCCTCTGTGGTTTTGGTTATAACAAAGATATTGATCCAGACCGTGGCCTGCAGTGCACTCTCACTAATTGCTAATGGTCACGCGACCTATTCTTGAAGCTAAAATTACCCCAGATACACATGCAGAGTAACAAATGGAAAAACAACAAAATCTCTGTGCAACACATCTGAGAGGTCACCCAAGAGATGTTGATTTAGGAAAATGTAACAAATAAAAGGCACTTGTGAGTCATGAAGCAAGCTGAGGCTTTGTCAGCACCACAAAACTGTGGTTTCCACCAAAATATTTCTGTACACATAGGCAACGGTAACTGAATATAGAGGTATATTTAGTGCTTCCTGTTTATTTGGCCTTGTGGAGTATTTGCATTTACTTTTTGGGCAGTTACGAAAAAGGCGACGCAGAGTAAAGGAAGAGATTTGTCAAACAGGCACAGTGTCTTGCAAGTCCTGTAAATGTGACAAATCAGATGGTTTCTTGACTTCAACAGCAGAGACAAGCCAGAGAGACTCTCAACAATTGTTTTATAATCCATCCTGCAGCAATATGAAGAACTCTGTGTGAATGGAGAAGCCAGTAATGCTGTTGTGAGGTATTTAAAAAGTTAATTTACTCTATATTAACTGGTGTAAATGACACTTTGACATCTTGAGTACTCATATATGTACGCTGTGTATCCAGCTACTATCTGAGATCTTGTACAGTAGCTCTTTATTTTTTGCTTTAATCAGTCATTGATGTCTATAAATCTCATCTGTGACATGAAAGGCAACAAATAATTAAAACTATAAACTCATTTCATGTTTTCAAAAAAGATAGTTCACCCCAAAATGAATATTCTTTCATCATTTACTCACCCTCATGTTCTTGTTTCTTCTGTGGAATACAAAGTATATATTTACAAGAATGTTAAGGCCAAATTGGACCCTAATGACTTTGAATATATATATATATATATATATATATATATATATATATATATATATATTATATATATATATATATATATATATATATATAGTATATATATATATATATATATATATATATATATATATATATATATATATATATATATATATAATAATAGTGTGTGTGTGTGTATATATATATATATATAAATCACACACAACACTGAGATATTTTTAATTTTAAAATGGTGCACCTATAAAAACATCTACTATAATGTAACAAATTATTAATGATAACTATGGAGAAATAGTTTTTGCTGCCAAACAACGAAGTTACAGCATTTACCAGCAGTGAATATCAGCTATGCTAACTAGCCAAAACTTCATCCCATGGCTTAAATTGTGAAATGTGTCATTTATGCATTGCTTCAACAAAGAGAACTAGTAAAATAATTGATATTTTAGCCTCACACCAGTATTTTCCTGTTGGGCTAGTTGTCGGATGCTAAACAATAGTAATGTTTTGATAGCACCACAGTGTTTACACCTTTCTGGGGAATCAGCCTGGGATAGGAGAAAGTATGGTAGCATTCAAAACATAACACACATCGCTTCCAAAGCTAGCTGCAGGAATGAATGGCTTTGCTTGTATCAGATTGTGTGCAGGTTGATAAGTGCAAGATTCTGTAAGGAGGTGCTCAGGCTGATGTGCATTAGCTAATGTTGCATGAACGCAGCTGGGTTGGGCAGAGCTAATAGACAGACCATAACACTGACATCATCAAGAGAGTGGGGGCGCTGGGCTGAGAGGGAAAGAGAGGGGAATGAAGAGAGGGAGGATTAAGCAAGCCACAGTAAGGGACAGAGCAACTGTCAGAAAGCAGAGCGAGACGGAGATGATGCAGGGCTAGACTCAGTCCGCACAGAACCTTGTGGATTTCTCCTTTGCTTCCTCTGCATTTCCTTTTCCCTTTCCTAGCCATCCCCTTTCCCTCCCTCTTCCCCACTGTCCTCTCTGCTCTGGACCGCTCCTCGGCATGCTACTTAAGCCAAAGTATGGCGCTCGAACGACTCTGTGACCTCCTCCGACACTGATGCAGAGCCTAGCCATGAGCGGAAGGTGGTGGCCAGCGATGGCCTCCCTGCCCACACCTGGCTTGGAACTGCCGCCTTGAGACTGCTGCTCTTCCTCCGCTTCGCCCAGGTGCTGGCTGACTCTCCCGGGCTGGACGGCGAGCAGGACGGCACCACCACCTTCTGCATGCTCATTCCTAAGATGCCCCAGTGGAAGTTCTCCATTCCATTGCTCAGTCGTAGCCGTCCAATAGCAGCTCCAATTCCAGCAAGGATTCCAGCAGGGTGCCTCCACTAATAGTTCCCCTGCTGCGGCTTCAGGGGGCCCTTGCCGCCAGTGGTCCCGTGGCTAGTCTTGCAGCTGTGTTCAACTCCCTGTGACCCTGTTTGTGTGGGCCCATGTTCCCTACAGGCGCCAGGAGGCAGAGGGCCAGTCCAAGAGAGTCCAGCCCAGGGGCCACCGAGGCGAGTCCAGGGAGCTCTGGGAGCATCAGGACCGGGATGAACCGGAGGACCAGGGTGGAGGGAATGTGGCTGGGAGATAACTTAACCCAGAAGGGCAGCTTCATCAACAAGCCCTCACATGGGTGGTTGCATCCAGACCAAAAGATCAGCAGCACAGGGGCTTGCATGGTCAGGGTAAGTCACTGCTTATCATCTCAAAATCTCACCACGCTTTCCCTAATGTTGTTTTGCAGCTCTGCAGAGGTTTCAATAGGCTACTCTGTAGTATTATCGATAGGCAATCATTTACATTCACTGCACCATCTTTTGCAGCTCTGAAGAAGCTGGGAGCTATATGACTCCCTTGCAGCTTACTGTATAAACAACTGCAACAAACTGAGTTCAGGCAAAACTGCTTATGATATGATAACAATGGGACTCTATTCTCTGCAATGTATTGGTTAAGTCAGGGTGCAATTGCTTAAGGAGAAAGGAGGAATATATAATTTAATCCAGATATATTGCTTTGTGTGGTACAGCATCAGCAGAGCAGGGGGGCAGTGGGTAAACAAACTGCAGATGTAAACAACTCAACTAGAATTGAAGGAAGGCCAAGTGGTGTCTTATTGTTTATGACTGAAGTGAGTGATGGCTGTTCATAAAATTTATATTTGATCCCAAGATGGACATTTGTGCAATTCCTGAATTTTCCCTTTAATACTGATTCTTATTTGTATGTGTTCTTGCTTGGCAATAATAATGAAATTGAATTAAAGTTAGCATAGCATGGTAACATAAGGCTAGATGTTCATTATGACCTTTTCAAGCTCATGTTGAGTATAAAACCAATTCCCAATATGTTTGATTCTTTGTTTACTTTTGCTGAAGTAAAATGTCTGTAATAAAATTGTGACAAAAGGCTAACCAACTACTGAAGGCTAACTACTCTTGCAGTTTGGTGATGTTGTTATAAGCCAGTATCTTCTGATCTGGGCTGCATCTTGGTGAATCAAGGGTTACAAATGTTGGCAGACTATTTGACGCCAATCCTCTCTCAACAGTTTCTTACCCTGATTCTCTTCCACCCCATCATGTGTTATAACCACACAGCCCTCTCTCCAACTATCCAGACTAGGCCTGCGCACACTCCTTAATTGCATTAAACAGGCACCATTCATTCGTTTATTCAATTACATTTAATCACAGTCATTTGTATCACATGTGTTGCAGAGGAAACAGGCAAATAAACGCAGTGGCACGTTGGTACACAAAAAATAAAGGGATTTTAGATTAGGCTGCTTTTTCTTCTTTTGTTTATCCTACTGTATGATGAAACACTAGCAACTAGATATCGTAAAACCAATCTGTATTTACATTGGTGAATAAATTGTTGTTTCAAGATAAGACTAATTGAGTCATTCCTAGATGAGAACAAAATAACTTTCTAAGAACAGAAGACTACAAGAAACTAAATAGCAGCCCCACAGATGTTGTAAGTTTTAATTTTATATATGAAGCATAAACCTTACTGGTCATTTCCTCCAGTGCAAGGAGGGAAGCAGGAGAGTTTCAGTAAAATATAAAAGGAAGAAGTCTAATCACACTGATTGAACACTTCCGCTGCTGACTAATATAGTTAAGATGTCTGTAATGGCTCGCTTGAAAAGAAATGGCTGGTGTCAAGATATACTCTGTAAAAAAAAAAAAAAGAATAAAAAATACTAAACTAACTAAAGGGACAGTACACCCAATGTTATGTTATGTTATATTATGTTATGTTATGTTTATTTAAATATGTATTTTTATTTTGGACCCCATTGCCTTTATTATATAAACAAGCAGTTTTTATTTTTAAACAAATATCTTGTGTGTGTGTGTGTGTGGTTCCAGAGAAGAACTAAAAAAGGTTTTGGACAACATAAGGGTCAGTAAATGAGGAAATTTTCATTTTGAGTGTACTGTCCCTTTAAGACAAAAGGAGTGAGTGCAGAAATCGTGAATGTTGTGTTACAGCGACTGATCTATATTCATACAGAACAGTTTCAAATTCATAATTAGTTCTTGGGACTTCCCAAACTCTCTTATATCTGTCTAAGAAGAAAACACAGAGGATGTTGATTTCAGGAACAAAAACAGCAAGAACTAGTGTCTTAGAGTTTTAGTTCCATCAGTAGTTCAAAAGAGTTTATTTACTCACCTTCATGTCGCTCCAAACCTATATGACTTTCCTCTGTGGAACATACTCTGGAAGTCAATGGCTCCAGTGTTGTTTTGTTGCCAGTGTTTTTCAAAAATGTCTTTTTTTTTGTGTTCCACAGAAGAAAGTAAGTCGTACAGGTTTGGAACAACATGAGGGTGAATAAATGATGACAGAATTGTCATTTTAGGTGAACTATCCCTTTAGTTAGTGCTTTACTCCAGCTTATGTTTCTAACTGTGATGACTAGGGTAACCACTTTGACTCAACTGTAGGCCACATGATCTGTGCTTAGGGTCGAGGTGTGTGTAGGGCTCAAATCCTTTACCAAGCCTAAGACAACAAAATGACTTGGGATTACACTCTGTAAGCATGCGTAACCATTAACACACTGTTATTCAGACATATCGTCACCGCAGTGTGGGGTGGGCATCTTGCATGATGTTCCTGTGACCCTTTTGAACACATTAGTGACTAACTGCTAAATGGATATTCCCCTACATCTTCGCAGAGCACTTTCCACATCCCAGAAGGGCCAGACTGCAGTAATACCTCTTAAGTCCACCCCATCAGCCATGATGTGGTGATTGCCGCAATCTTCTCACACTTTGCAGTAATTACCTTCCCCAGCACAGCAATTGTTATGCCGCTCTTTTCAGAACTGCTGAGAACAAGCTGTCTTGCTGAAATTATACACTTAGTATTTATGTGTAATTATGTGCGTCTACGCTAAAGGTGGGCATGCAACTTGCTGCCTTGAATGTGCTTAAAACATCCTTGTGTGTGAGAGATAGAAAGAATTGTTGCTTTTGTTTTCAGTAGCTAAATCATGGACTATGGCTCTAACAAACAGGAATTAGATACATATTTCCATGAAGCAATGATGACCTCTGGGAAATTAAAACTATTTTCTTTTTTTTTTTCTTTTTGCAGTACATGGGCTGCATTGAGGTTCTGAAATCAATGAGATCTTTGACTCAGCACTAGGACACAAGTCACAAGGTAAAAGTGTTTTCGCTTTGATTGCACTAAACCTAGATAAGTTTTAAGCAAAATATTTTAGTAGTTTCTTAGTTGTACACAAATATCCCCACACCCCAAAATGATGTTATTGTTTTGGTTCACTCTGCTTATTGTTATTTATTTATTTATTTATTTATTTTTATTATTTAGATTTTATTATTCACCCATTTTTGTTTTGTTTTGTTTTGCTTTTTGTTTTTATTTTTGCTGTGCTGAGCTGAATCAATTTCCTTGATTTTAGTTTAATTTTATTTTATTATATTATTATTATTATTATTATTATTATTATTATTATTATTATTTCATTTTCAGATTATAGCCTCTATGATTTCGCTTTGTTTTGTTGTTTATTTTAGTATTTTCTTTTTGTTTATTTTACAATTTTAAAAAATATTTGATGTTGCTCTATTTCATTTGTATTTGTTATTATTTTCTTTCTTTGTTTATTTTAGCATTTTTTTTTCATTTGTTTTAGGCCTAAATCACAAATATGAGCTTCCATGTTTGTAACTTTTGTTTGGTTTTGTTTTGTTTTGAGAATGATTTTGAATGTTTTCTGTTTATAAACTGACGGATGAACATTAAGCTATTTTTAAATTATATACATCGACAGAAGCAATAGATTATTATTTTGCAGCTCATTTTTGGTGTGCAAATCATGTTTGCATATACATAAGTGTGCATTCATATGGCAGCAAGCTTGCATTAGTTCTTATGTATATATTTATTTATATGTGTAGAAGCATGTGCATTCTTGTAGGGGACGGTGGGAGCTCCAGGTTCCCAAGGGCAACAGCTGAGTCCTCTCCTGCCCTTGCTCATCGATCAGTAGTAACCCAACCCCACGCCCACAATGGGCTTAAAAGTGGAGATAGCACAGGCAAGATGGAGACAGAGTGATACGCCTGATATTAACGCACTCCCACTAATGACTGAGGAGGCCTACTGGGGCTCAAGATGATGCAGATTGCATAGGGTGGAGTTAGAGTTGATAAACACGAGGGACTGGAGAAGAGTGATTGTTTTGAGTAGAGAGCGCAGTCTGTTATGACATTATAATGGTTATAATGGGAGTGCTTGGAACAGGCTGCATATTTAGCCAGAATCTATTTTCCTGCAGAAACGGATGGCTTGTAAATCAGCTGATTTGCGCACTCTGGGGAAAGAGGGAGGTGGGTGGGTTCTCTCATTTGTCATTGTCATGTAGTGTGGCCAATGAGCAATTTTTTTTAAGATCCAAGAGGCAAAACACACACAGGCGTAAAATCTTGCAACAAAAACACCCAAATGCAAATTAGTAAAATAACACTTTGAACTGCTAATCTTATAACTTTTATTGGCAACATTCCCTGAAAAGTCCTTTGCTGGGACAGTTGGCACTTTAAAATATTAATGGGTTATTTGATATTATGCTGGTGTTTCAAGTCACTCAGTCTGTGTTGACCTCACAACCCATGTGCCCTATGCCAAACAGTCCTCGAACATTGATATGGTTTCACAAATGACACAGTTTTGATTAGACGGTTTAGGTGTCCATCACTATTGCCTAGGTTTAGGGTTTTCAAAAGTGTTTTCAACAATTTTAGAATTAGTTTTTGTTTTGTTTTGCTTTTGTTTATTTATTGTTTTGCCTTTTGGTTTGTTTCTTTGTTTTTTGTTTGCTTAGCTTTGTTTATTTATTGTTTTACCTTTTGGTTTGTTTTTTGTTTTTGCTTAGCTTTGTTTATTTATTGTTTTGCCTTTGGTTTGTTTCTTTGTTTATTGTTTTGTTTAGCTTTGTTTATTTATTGTTTTGCCTTTTGGTTTGTTTCTTTGTTTTTGTTTTGTTTTGGTTTTATTTTGTTTGCTTTATTACAGTTTTGTTCTGTTTAATTTGTTTTTTTTTTGTTTGTTCATTTATTTATTTATTGCATTTGGGTTGATTTTCTCTTTTTTCTTTCTTTGCTTTGTTTCTTTGTTTATTATTATTATTATTAGTTTATTATTTTATGCACTACAATACACTGAGTCCCTCTTACTGACCTGGTTTGAATAAGCATTATTCTTAGGCTCACACTCATTCCTCATTCATTTTCAAAGTGTGGTCGACTGATACACATGGGAAATTGTTTATTATGGGTTTTCCAGATATGTGAGATTGCGATATCTGGTAATAGCACTCTAATAGTTCTCTTTATCTTTGTAAATGTGTGTGTGTGTGAACACAGGGAGTCCATCAACAGGTTGTGTGAAGCTGACCCGAGGAAAAGCTGCCTGGAAGAAGAAAGTAAGAGAGAAAATTGTCATTGTCTTGTCATTTTTTATTATTAAGCATAAATTAAGAAAATGTAGTGACGCTCAAATGTTTGTTTTGCTACCCATTTTAGGTCACCAATAAAACCCTCCAGTCTATCATGGGGAAGAGTAACCGCGTTTGCTGGAATGAGCATCGGTGTCAACATCTCCATTGAAGGCTTGAGTCTACTCATCCCCACCACACCAAGGTTGGCCTCCTCTTACGCTGGAAATCCAAACTACTTTTCTCACTTGTGTAGCTTTGAAAGATTGAATCATTTTAATGATTTAGTCGGTTTGGATGAATAGATTCGGATTTGTTCATAAATGATTCACTGATTCAAGTGTAGTACTGTAGTAAAGAGTTTTAAATAAGCTGCTTAAATTTAGTAAGACATTTGTCAATCAAAACCCTAACTGTTTTAGGGCTCAGATTAAATTATGAAATATACTATTGGATAGTTATTTATTTAAAAAGATATTGCCCTTTAAGTAGCTTCAGAACTCTTGTAGCTCCTTGACAGATATTTTTATTTATTTTTATAAGTGTTGTATATCGATTTGAATTAAAGACACCACATCTTTCACTCTCATCTCTTTATGTAGGTGATTGCCCATCACCCCATGCAGTCCATATCTTTCGCTCTGGTGGAGACTCGTGAGGCTCTTCTGCTTGTTTAATGCCTCTTCTTTCCACTCTTACCATTTTCCTCTCCATTAAAAAATGCCACCTGATTCTCACTCTGATTTCATCTTGTGTTGCAGGATACACCAGATTACGCCGCTTATGTGGCCAAAGACCCTGTCAATCAAAGAGGTATTTTTATATTAATTATTATATTAATTATTAAATATTTTATTTGTATTGTGTATTTATTTTTAGAATTATCTATCTATATATATATATATATATATATATATATATATATATATATATATATATATATATATATAACACATTTCTAAAATATTTTATTCATTTTATATTTGATTGTTCATGCATATTATGCAAAGAATCCTATTTTGTGTCTTGTCTGTTTTACATATTATTTTGGCTAGATATCTCACATGTGAACAATGTTACCTTTTTCTTGTCCCTCTAGCGTGTCAGCATCCTGGAGTGCGTGATGGTCTCGCCAGAATGTGATCAGTACCATTGGCTGGCCTCAACTGCAGTTCAAACAGTACCTACACAGCCCACCCAAAGCCATTCCCGAATGGATAGGTGAGATTCACATAATTTCAGATAAACCATATAGTCTGTTGGGCTTTTGAATGCATCACAACATGAAAATGATGGTAGTTCCTAGTTTCACCTGCAGTTAATGTTGAGCTTCAGATTTGAGCAGCTTTTGCAAGGTTGAAACAGGATACACACAGCTTGTGTTTCATATAGCCATCCTGTTTTGATTCCAGGCGTATTTAAAGCTAAATTCATTTAAGGAGCTCTCAGAAACCACACGACTGCTTAGTGTCACATCAGTAATGGATAATTTCTTTAATTTTGGTCTATTTCAAATCATAGTTGTTGCATCGCTTTCTTGACTTTAATATAAACTGTGTTCCAAAACATAGTGGTGCCTCTTGTAGTCTACTTCCTATATAGGCAGCATCCTAACCAAAATAGAAGTAATGTGACTTGTGTGAACCGCTTTACTAAGGCAACAGTTGGTGCTGTTAGCATGTTGCTAAGCTAACAATATCAAAATCTAAAGGTGCGGTCACATTAGTGAAATTTCACAGACAAAAAATGTCTGTTGTCAACAGTATAGCAATGTACAAAACCTGATTCCAAAAAAGTTGGGACACTGTACAATTGAGTAAAAAGGAATGGAATAATTTACAAATCTCATAAACTTATATTTTAGTCACAATAGAATATAGATAACATATCAAATGTTAAAAATGAGACATTTTGAAATGTCATGCCAAATATTGGCTCATTTTGATTTCATGAGAGCTACACATTCCAAAAAAGTTGGGACAGGTAGCAATAAGAGGCTGGAAAAGTTAAATGTACATATAAGGAACAGCTGGAGGACCAATTTGCAACTTATTAGGTCAATTGACAACATGATTGGGTATAAAAGAGCCTCTCAGAGTGGCAGTGTCTCTCTAGAAGTCAAGATGGGCAGAGGATCACTAATTCCCCCAATGCTGCGTGAAAATAGTGGAGCAATATCAGAAAGGAGTTTCTCAGAGAAATATTGCAAAAGTTTGAAGTTATCATCATCTACAGTGCATAATATCATCCAAAGATTCAGAGAATCTGGAACAATCTCTGATGCGTAAGGGTCAAGGCCGGAAAACCATACTGGATGCCTGTGATCTTCGGGCCCTTAGACGCACTGCATCACATACAGGAATGCTACTGTAATGCTACTGTAATGGAAATCAGAACATGGGCTCAGGAATACTTCCAGAAAACATTGTCGGTGAACACAATCCTCCGTGCCATTCAGCCGCTAAAACTCTATAGGTCAAAAAAGAAGCCATATCTAAACATGATCCAGAAGGCAGGCGTTCTCTGGGCCAAGGGTCATTTAAAATGGACTGTGGTAAAGTGGAAAACTGTTCTGTGGTCAGACAATCAAAATTTCTTTTGGAAAACTGGGACACCAAGTCATCCGACTAAAGAGGACAAGGACAACCCAAGTTGTTATCAGCTCAGTTCAGAAGCCTGCATCTCTGATGGTATGGGTTGCATGAGTGGCCCATCAATGCTGAAAGGTATATCCAAGTTCTAGAACAACATATGCTCCCATCCAGACATCGCTCTTTCAGGGAAGACCTTGCATTTTCCAACATGACAATGCCAGACCACATACTGCATCAATTACAACATCATGGCTGCGTAGAAGAAGGATCCAGGCACTGAAATGGCCAGCCTGCAGTCCAGATCTTTCACCCATAGAAAACATTTGCACATCATAAAGAGGAAGATGCACAAAGAAGACCTAAGACAGTTGAGCAACTAGAAGCCTGTATTAGACAAGAATGGGACAACATTCCTATTCCTAAACTTGAGCAACTTGTCTCCCTCAGTCCCCAGACGCTTGCAGACTGTTATAAAAAGAAGAGGGGATGCCACACAGTGGTAAACATGATCTTGTCCCAACTTTTGAGATGTGTTGATGCCATGAATTTAAAATCAACTTATTTTCCCCTTAAAATGATACATTTTCTCAGTTTAAACATTTGATATGTCATCTATGAATTTGAAATGTCATTTATAAATTTGAAACTTCCACATCATTGCATTCTGTTTTTATTCACAATTTGTACAGTGTCCCAACTTTTTGGAATCGGGTTTGTATAAAGACATCTCACACAAAAGTCACTTTCAAACCAAGCAGCTTTCTGTTGCTTAATTTGGTGAATTTATGGAACCTGTGAGGAAATCATTCACCCTCACATGAAATTCCCAATTGCTATTAAAAGGACTGTATTTTTCTCACTCAAAACAATGGCAGATGTCACCTCAGCTTTATAATCATTAAACATATTGTCAATCTTTAAGTAGATACTACTAGATCAACTGTTTTCTGTTACCAAATTAAAATATATTTATGATTTATATATTCATATTAGATATACATTTACTTTTTCACTTATCTCTAAGATGCTAAATAGCTTTATTTAATGGTTAGGACCATACGAACAGAGGAGTCGGCATGGGGTGATGACGAGGAATCATCGAGCACAATTACTACAACAGCATACCAGGAAAAGAGCCCCTGTGGGAGGTGGTGGACTCTAGGCTCAGGCCTCCTGCAGGCCTACTGGGTCACGTCCATACGCAAACCACAGGGCAAAACTGCTCAGGTAAACTTTTTTATATAGACTTTATTATAGATGTCTGTGGGTTTTATTGCTGCCTTTATGTGTGTCATGAACAGCATGAAGTGGTTTGTGGAGAGAATTCACTAAGGTTGGACTTAATAAACATCTCTCGAGTGGTGTTAGCATAACACTTATTGCTTCAGGTAAATAGCTGTCTATGAATACAGCACATTCTGTAATGAAAGCTGAAAGCCCATATTCCATTTGTAAGAAATTATCAATTCTATCATCTTTATATATTTTATACAAGTGTGCTGTACTCATGCCTGGAACGAAGTCTGATCTCAGACCTGTGTTTATTTTTTTTCAGATGGGGTCACCGCCAAAAGAGATGCAGGCAGCCTCCTGCCACCCACTTGTGTTATGAAGTGCACTGGGACACAGAGAAAAACAGCAGCTCAAGTGAGGCGCCTGCTGGTTAATCATCAGTATTATGTTACTCGTCTGATGTTTTGGTGCTTTGAAATGATTTCTGAGCCTTTTCTGGGTCTGATATTCCAGATGTTCCCTACTAATTGCTTAGTTAATTACACTCTTAAAAGAAAGGTTCCAAAAGAGGATTTTGCAGCAATGCCATAGAAAAGGGGTGTCCAAACCTGTTCCTGAAGAGCCATAGAAAAACCATTTTGGTTCCCTGAACAATCTTTCAGTGAACAGTCCTTAAAAGAACCATTTTTTCTTTGTGTGAGGATCATTTTAATAATCTGAAGAACCTTTATCCACTTAAAGGATTCTCCACCCCAAAATAAAATGTTGTCATTAATCATTTACCCCATGTTTTAAATCCGTAAAGCTTTGTTCTTCTTGAAATAATTTAAGATATTTTGGATGAAAACCAGGATGTTTAGGAATGTCCCATAGACTGCCAAATAACAGTGTCAAGGTCTAGAAAAGTTTCAATACTTTTATGCGAAGAAATCAAAAATAACGACTTTATTCAACAATTCCTTTGTCAACAGTCTCCTCTGTGTCTCTCCATATCACCGATGCTACATGATGCTCTTCTGTATCAGCCGTGCCACAAGGATGCGCTGTTTTCTTTCAAATCAAAGCTAAATACATGTAGAAACAGTGCATCGTTGTGCTACGGCTGAAACAGAAGAGCATACGCAGAAAAGTACTGTCGTCACTTCATATGTTGTCGTTAGTGTAACATATGTTACGGTTGAATAAATGATGGCAGATGGACTATTCTGATGAAGTCTTTCATACTTTTATGGACCTTTACACTGTTATTTATTTGGCAGTCTATGGGACTGTCACAAGGCTCCGGTTTTCATCCAAAATATCTTAAATTGTGTTCAAGATGAACTAAGCTTTTACAGGTTTGGAATGACATGGGTAAAATTAATGACAAAATTTTCATTTTGGGGTGGAGTAGCCCTTTAAAGAAACTTTTTGCATCAGAAAGGTTCTATGGATGTTAAAGGTTCTCCATGGAAACATTAATGCTAATAAAGAAGCTTTATTTTTAAGAGTTTAGTTGTCTGTTTATTTTTCTTTGGTCACTTTTGTAGGTATGACTTCCGATGGTTACCTGCGAGCAGATGGTCATCCTCCAGGTAGCGCATATGAGGAACACCTGTACGTAAACACCCAGAATCTGGACAACATAGAGGCCTCAGCGGATACCCGAGGAGGACGTGAGATCTGAGAGTCCAAAGACAGACATTTTGATAATGAGTGAGTCCACAACAAATGACTGTATTATCAGAAAATATGTTTAATTAACGTGTTCAAGTCATTTCATCCTACAAATCGTACTGTTTTAACCTCACAGGACGCTTTGAGGACGCTCTCGCTCTACACGAGGCCAGTGGAGTTTGTGTATTGGAGGACAAGTGGTCGAGTCCCCATCGGCCGGCCCCGTGGCCCCTACAGAGGACCAGCTCAGGGAGATGTGGTATCACGGGCGATGAGCGCAGGGATGCAGAGAATCTGCTGGGCGAGATGGAGATTTCCTGGTGGGACAGGCCACTAACCCGGCCAGTATGTGCTGACAGGGATGCAGTGTGGGCTTCCCAAACATCTGCTGTTGGTGGATCCTGAAGGAGTGGTGAGTGCTGCTTCAAGCTCAGTTTTCATACTGTGTAGACTTTGATGAGGAGCTAGTTTGATGTCAGAGTTGGGTTTCCAGGGCTGTTTCCCAACTCACAGTATAATCAATGAAACCCCAAGTTCTCTTCAAAAGGAGGATCAGTGGTATGGTGTAAAGGTTATGTGGAATCAAAGTATATTTTGCAATGGTATGAAAGCAATCCAACCTGATTTGCAAGTTAATGACTATTAATAAGTGCTTGACTGTCATAATTCTGTTGGTGATGATAATAATAATATTAATAAATGTTAATATTTATATAGCAATTATATTATTTAAGAACAAAAATAACAAAAAAAATAAAAAATAACAAAAAAAAAATGCTAAAAATGCTAAAATTAAAGTAAAATTAAAAGAGAAATAATTATTATTTAAAATGCTTTTATTTGTATAGCACATTCATAAATAAATGCTTCACAGGTCAGAATATATAAATGTTTTCTGAAAAAAAAATATATATATTAAAATGTAATAATTATCCACATTTTTAAAGGCTAAGCTAATAAGAGTGAAGAATAAAAATTTTTTTTTATTATTATTGTTAAAAATATTTATATATGTATAGCACATAAATAATACAGCAATAAAGTCAATAAAGTTAAACCACAAGAATTCACAATTTTTAATTTATATGATCTTGGTTTTAATTTTTCATTTCATTTTCATTAGGTTCGACTAAAGACTATGCTCTTTGAGAGCATCAGCCACCTGATCAACTACCACCTGACAAACAAGCTGCCGATTGTTGCAGCAGAGAGCAGTTACACCTCCAGCAGGTGGTCTCCAGAATGAACTGACCTCCATTTGAAACCCATATAGAGTACATGGTAAGAGGTTTGGCATGTTTCTACAGATTATCAAAGCCTTTGGTTGGGTAATTTATAGTACTGTGTTTTTTTAGGGTGCAAGGTCGGTCCCCTGTGCCGCCAATCTAGAGGCCCCACACTATTGCCTTAAACAGACTCTGAGCTTCCACTGGGACTTGTGGGATATCGTTGTTCCTTAGGCACTGGACCACAAACAGCTTTCAGCATGTCTTGCTCAATCAACCCCTTCTTCAACAGAGAAGACCCCAACTGAGACTTTGGCATTGGGAAATAAAGTGCTTTTGATCACTGATTTTCCAAGCAGACTTTGATGAAATGTGAACTTAGAAGAAACACATGAAATTCCCTTCCTTGACATCCATACGAGTGCTCTGTGTCCAGTGAGCTGTTGTTTCTAAATATGATGTATTGAGTAACCGTGGCTCTGATCTTCTCTAATGGTCACCTCTGAGACTCTGGACATCATTGTATTGTGCTTACCAACGATTTGCTCCCAGGATGCAGTATTTGTTAAGGAGCGTTATATAAAGCTCATAAGCTCAGTCGCTTCAATGCAGTCGGTCAAATGCACATGTTTAATTTTTGAACTCAGGACCAAATGTTTGGTCGTTCTCATGTGATATTGCCCTTTTAAAACTTAGTGATTCAGACATGCATTATACTTCACAAATATTCCATTTCTATTCTTTGTTTAGTCACAAACAGTTGCCCACAAAGTGCAGTTTCAGTTTAAAGGTGCATTCAGTAGTTTGGTGGCAATTAAAAAATAAATAAAATAAAAGCAGTCACATTAGCAAAACGTAAGATTCAAACACAAAGAAGGAATGATGTCTGTTATCAATAGTGTAGTGATGGATGAAGCACCACTTATTCAGATGCCAGCTCAAACTAAGCAGCTTTTTTTGTTAAATGTGGCAATTTGCAAAAGTACAAACTTAAATCCGATGTGAAATCCAGGCTGGGAAATATTTCCCCATGGGGATATGTTTCACCTCAAGGTGTGAGAAATTTACCAAAGTTCAGCAAATTTTTGTGGGTAAAATCTAGTCATTTCAATAAGTTTCTGTATGATCTGGAATTTCATGTGAGAGTCCAATAGCAAGAATATTGATTGCTTACTCACTCTAGATTACCGGGTTGTTTTTGTACATTACTTGCAAATAAAACAATAATGCTCTCCATTTTCTGATACAACCGGATGTATAAAACCAGACATGTCAATAAGCGCTAGCTGATTGGCTTAGCGACAACACATAATGCTAATTTCCGCTCAAGTTGAAATTTTTAAACTTGTGCAGAAGACCAATTTAGCATCAATTTGCGAACTGAACAGCAAATTGCGAATCCGATCTATTTACGTCTTTTCATTGAGTTTCTATTTAATCTACTCACCCAAATAATTAAATTAGCTTTTGAGTGACACATTTCCCCACATGGGTTTCTGGTCATGCAGATTTGCCACAATGACCAACAAAAACTGATGACAAGAAAAGCGCTTAACACCATTGTGGCTTCGAACTTCTAAGTACCGAAGAACAGCAATGCTCACGCTAGCTAACTACTGAATGCACCTTCAAAGTCCTCATTTATATACTTTTGCTGTTGATCTAGACACAAAAGTCAACCACAAACATTTTTATACATTTCAGTAAGTAGTAAAGTAAACCATCTTATATCAAACTAAAAGCTGCTTTCTGGAGAAACCTGCCTCTATAAATGTTCAAATATTCTGGTTATATAAAAAAGAAGAGTTTGGCTCACTACAGTGTATAAAGACGCATTTTCTTTGTCTAGCCCACTATCCAAAAGAAGATTCCAGTGCCTTAAATGTTTTTATTTTTTACTTCAAAACATCCTTCCACTTACTTAGGGTTTATTCATTCTTACTGCATCCTAGTTTCAGTTATGAAGCTCTTGTATACAGTATGTCAGCAGCTGAATTTGGAATAACATACAACTCTTACATTTTCAGCAATATTAGGATATGGCAGAAATAAAAGGAATAGCAAGTAGAGTCAGGGTTTAGCCAGTAAGCAAATTTCAGTTAGTGCCTACTGGTAGATGCTACAGCTGTAAGATTTGGGTCCAAAAAGCATCTTTATCCACTGACAACCATTTAAAGGTAGCCATGAGTTTTTGCAAACAACATATAAATCACAAATATTTCAAAACACATACTTACAGGACTCTTGCTCCAGTCTAGCAACTGACATTGAGATAAATGGGAATGCTAATGGCAAATTTTCTCCGGTATTCTAGATCTTCTTGCCACCACCAAAACCACTTACTGTACTTCACTTTCTTAGGATGTTGTTCCTCTATGCTCTAAAGCATTCTCAATAAAATGAACACTAAGGAAAAGTACAAGGAGATGTTTGGTTCATTTTAAAGGGACAGTACTCTGAAAATGAAAATGTTGTCATTGTTTAAGAGATGTGAGGCTTGCAATGTTGGTCATGAGTCATACTTTTATGATGCTTTTTGTCTTTTTTTAAAGCTTAGCATTGTATACACTACCATTCAAAAGTTTGTGGTCAATGAGATTTTTATTTATTATGCTTTTAAAAGAAGTCTCACCAAGGCTGCATTTATTTGATCAAAATTACAATAAACAGTAACACTGTGAAATGTTATAACAGTTTAAAATAACTTTTCTATTTTAATACATTTATAAATTTAATTTATTCCTGTGATTCATCAAAGCTGAATTTTCATCATTACTCCAGTCATCAGTGTCACATGATCCTTCAGAAATCATTTTAATATACTGATTTGAAATAGAAATCTTTGCAACATTACAAATGTCTTTACTGTCACTTTTGATCAATTTAATGCATTCTTGCTTAAAGTATCATTTCTTCCAAAAAATAAATAAATAAATAAAATCATCAACTTTTGAATGGTAGTAGTGTATCACCATCCACTTGTTGTATGGAAAAGAGCAACTTGGACATTCTGCCAAGCATCTTTTGTTTTTTTTTTAACAGAAGAAAGAACAATACAGGTTCGATCGACATGAAAAGGAAAGGAAACCTGTACTAACAGGCGTGCTCAGCTGTTTGTGGTGAGAGAACATGTGTGGCAGAGTCCTGTATACCAGCCGAGTTTGAAATAGAAAGATTACCTGTGGTGTGCTGCACATCTTTTTAACACCACGGAAGTTTATCATAACGTTCTTTTTACCACAAAGTAACTTTTGACACAGTACTGTGAGAGGCCTAACTGCAGAGTTGCAAAGAAAGGCACGTCAGCGCATTTCTCAGTGTTTATTGAAATGTGGTACAAAAGTATCTGTGTTGTCCCTCATAAATTGTCACATACAGGAAATATAATAGTCTCTGTCATGTTCCAAAACTATCTATCTTCTCATTCACAGTTTCAGTGCCTCTCATTGGATAACAGTGGTGATATGCTTCGGTTCAAGTGCATATAGCACTCCCTTGAACTCTTGTATTGTTGTCAGTTACAAAGCACTAATTTTGACCTTTCTGTGATATACGGAGGATTTGAAGCAAAGCGCCTGAACTTCTTCATCCATCCGGCCCTGTTGAGTCAAAACAGTCACATAGATAAGTGTAATATAAGACGTTCCTGTAGATGTACGCTTGGTTTACGGGTGCACCTGTACAGCAGCTAATAGATGAGAACGGTATATTGAAACAACAGCCTTGTGTTTGCGCTCCCAGTCCTAAGCACAAGATGAAAGGAAAGACCTTTAGATGTTTGTTATTCATTTAAAAATAAAGGTTCTTTATTGGCTTTGGTGGTTCCCTGAAGAACCTTCATCCATGGAATCTTTCCATTCCACAAAAGGTTCTCTACAGTGGAAAAAGGTTGTTGAGATTATTAAAATGTTCTTGGTTCTTTACACTAAAAGATTCTTTAGGGAATCAAAATGGTTTTCTACACTCTTAAAAATTAGGTTCCAAAGGTGGTCTTCACAGCAGTGCCACAGAAGAACTTTTTTGGTTTCCCCAAAGAACCTTACCTTGAACAGCTCTTACAAGAACCATTAGTTTCTTCATGTAAAGAACATTTTAAAAATTAGAAGAATCTTTTCCACTATAAAGAACCTTTGTGCAAGGTTCCATGGATCTTAAAGCTTCCACATGGAACCATCAGTGCCCATAAAGAACCTTTATTTTAAGCGTGTATTTATCAATAAGGCTGATAAAGCGAGGAGAATATGTTCACCTGGAGTTGCTGTGTTAATGTGGTCACACGGTTCTGCAGTGCCAGCTGTTGTCCAGGTATCCCTGAGGATGGTGGCGAAGGGAACGTCCCAGTGGAGGTGTCAGAGCCCCAGAGCCTCCTTCAGCAAAACCTCCTTAGACAGCTCTGTGATCTGTAGGGAGGCGGTAAGAAAGCTGAAAAGAATCACATCTCCATATAATGGATTTTTGCATCATTCACGGAGATCCATGGGAATGGAGAGCCACTAAAGTGTTATTTCGATGCCATTTACTTGAGCGTGATTCTCTGATTTGAGGGGTAATGTAGTTTCTCACCACTAATTCCAATATTGGACATTTTGCATATTTTGAAATAATGCAAATGATGACTTCAACAAATGCATATAATGCATCGATTAACAACCCTGTAGCTCACAGTAGGTCTTTCTATTATGGTTTATAAATTGTTGTTAAAATCAATTCCCCTTTGGAGAAAAATGAATGGGGTTTTACTTTCAGAACCCGACTGCTGCACTCTATTCACAACTCTCCTGTGGCCTCATGGGATAGTCAAGTGTCCATTAGATATGCAGAGTCCCATTGGAGGACATCCAGGTACTTACATGCTTACTGTTTTATGTATAGTGTAGTTTGTATAGTATGGAAGTAGGCATATTCGGATGCAGCCCAACTTTTTTCCCCTCATACCTTGGGTCTTTCTCCTTGATGAGCCCCTGTGAGTCCTGGATGTCCTGGTGCAGCTGGTGGATGTGGGTGGACTCGGCTTGAAGATCCGCCAGCTGCTTTTAACTGTCTCCAGCTGGGATTCAGCCACCTGCGCTCGCTCTTATTAAATAAAGCCTCCCGCTGCACCTGGAACACCTGCAGAGGAAACTTTTTATTTTAAATAAAACTTGGCTTGTTTTAAGATACTGTATGTGCAAATAGGTGGAGTTGAAACTGTCATAAACAACATCAAGGACAACACACACCTCAGTGCAGGTCTTCTCATGCTTGCGTGCTAGATCAGCCTAACTGGGCGTCAGGGTGTTGATCTCGCCTGTAGGGAGAGTCTCTGGGCCTCATGGTCTTCTTTGGACACCAGTCCCTGTTCTAAAGCTTTCTGCGATCGCAGCTCTTTCAGTTCCGTCTCTTTTCACTCAGAGACTCTTGTGCTGCTCTTGCACTCTGCCGACTCTCCTCTAGAGAGGCTCTAGCTCTTCCTGCAGTGAGGAAGAATCAAGCTCAGAAACCACAGTCCAGAGGTGTCCGAACCTATTCCTGGAGAGCCACGTCCTGCAGAGTTTAACTCCAACTTGCCACAACTAACCTGCCTGGAAGTTTCTAGCAAGCCTGAAGACAATGATTAGCTGGTTCAGGTGTGTAGGGGCAGTTCTGGACTAATGGTTAGAAAATCGGACTTGTAACCCAAAGGTTGCGGGTTTGAGTCTCAGGTCCGGCAGGAATTGTAGGTGGGGGACTGAATAACCAGCTCTCTTCCACCCTCAATGCCACTACTGAGGTAAGGCACCTTGAGCAAGGCACGAATCCCCAACACCAATATGGCTGCCCACTGCTCCAGGTGTGTGTTCACTGCTGTGTGTGTGTGTGTGCATTTGGATGGGTTAAATGCAGAGCACAAATTCAGTATTGGTCACCATACTTGGCCACATGTCACTTCACTTTCATGTTTAATTATGGTTGGCTAAACTTTGCAGGACAGTGGCCATCCAGAAACAGGATTGGATACCCCTGTTTTATGCATAGAGGTGAAAAAAAACATTTCTGCAGTGTTAACATGTATTACATGTATTATTTATTGGTCAACTTAACCACCAAATCACCAGTCAAAAGGCTGCAACTTCACGGATTCACAAATATCATGGATCTGATCAGTCCTGTTATTGACATGACCAATTAGTTTGGGGAAAAATCATGCATTTCAGCTATTATCATTTTAGTAGCTTTGGTAATTCTGATTTACTTTAGTGAATCGATTCTTACAGATGAGTGCTTTGTGAATTCAAAAGAACCGGTTCCAAAGAATGATTCATTCACAAATTGGACAATGCTACATTTTAGCATCTTATGTAACTTACCTTGACTTTATCATGTTCTTGCTTGCTAACTGAGTCTTTTTGTACAGCCTGCAGCTCGGATTCTAGTCTGGTTAGCTCGGTTTGGGCTTTCTCAGCAGTGCCCTCTCTGCTTGCAGCTCTTTCTCTGTTTGCCCAGCTGCTGGCTACTGCAGACAGCACCTCTTGGTGTTTTACAAGTGGTACTGCATCTCTCAGCTGTAGTGCATCCTGAGCCCGACTTTCTCTCTCGCCACACAGGCTGTCCAGAGCTTGTGCTGCCTCTTGCCTTGCAACTTCCAGCTCCTCCTGTATCAGCTTCCAAGGTCCGTCGCCTGGTGACAGGTGTAGGGAGTGCTCTGATTGGTTTAAAATTGAAGTTATATTTAAAGGCAGGAATCAAATGGTTATTTTGGAGTCTCAGAGGGACAACAGGTGCACTCACCAGATGCAATAGATACCTCTGAGCTCTCGGACGGTCCTCGTCATCCTCATCTTCGCCAGTGTGGGATGAGGCGAGCCTTTCCAGCTCCAGCAAGGCCTTGTTGAGTCGAGTAGCCACTTCAGCTGCGTTCTCGATCCAGCTGGTTAAGCTGAAGACCCAAAGTGACTTGAACCTCCTCAAACTTACCTCGAGGGACACTCTCCTTCAACGCCCACTCAAGTTCTTCCACCCGTGCCTGCAACCCGTTCACCGGCGTTCCCTGCCTCCTCGTGCCTGACATCTTTCTTTGCTCCAGGGCTTTTTCCAGCTCTTCCACCCGCTTTTTAAGGCTCACAACTGTCTGTTCTCCTTGTCTCCTCTTTTCCCTTTCTCTCTATCCTGCAGAGCTGCTTCAAGTTCTGTCACCCTCTGTTTCAGCTGTTGGATGGTGTCATTGTCTCCCTCACTAAGCCCCTCCCCATCTGTCTTTTGCTAGCTAGCTCCACCTCCAGCTCCTGCACCCTTGCTCTCAGCTGCTGGTTCTCCAGATTTGCCTCTTCTTCAGGGGACTTGAAGCCCCTTCTGGTTTCACTCCTGCTTCCTCCACCGAGATAGACCCCCAGCAGCATCTGTTCTTTAAGTTCCTCTAACTCGCCTGGATTGGGCCAGCTGTTCCTCCAGAGCTTTTTGATCTTTTTCCTCTGATCTAAGAAGGAAAGCAAACATTTAAATTACTTGACTGGATTAGTAAGTGCATGAGGGATTGATACTAGTTTGGGTTAGTTAAGTTCCAGTTCCAGCTCCAACAACCTCCTTGTCAATAGGGGTGAGAATTACCAGAGGCTAATAATATCACAACACTTAAAGGGATACTCCACCCCAAATGAAAATTTTGTCATTAATCACTTACCCCATGTCGTTCCAAACCTGTAAAAGCTTCGTTCATCTTCAGAACACAATTTAAGATATTTTGGATGAAAACCTGGAGGCTTGAGACTGTCCCATAGACTGCCAAATAAATAATTTTGGGGTGGAGTATCCCTTTAAGCCATATCGATATTATTGCAATTTTTTTTTTTCATATTTATTTAAACTGCAGAATATCAAGCAGACAGACTGACCAACACTGTCATAAAAAACTGTATTGATATAAAAAAGCAATTGATTTTATTATTCAGAACCAAAAGGTTAATATTTTTATATTTGCAATTTTTATAATAAAATATTGATCTTAGCGTTGAGTATTGATACATTGTACCAACAACATTCTCTATCAATGGTTAAATATTTTGTAAAATTAGTATTTAAATTCAGCAGTTTTCCAATATATCATAAGTTTGCAATATCAAGCAGCATAACAAACTGTTTTTGGAAATGTAAAATATGCCTGTGCCCACTTTTAAATAAAAATAAGTCTGATACCATCCAATAAAGAATTAATGACTGACAATAAGCAAAAATGTAAAAAATAAAAATAAAATTAGGTTTTCTGGACTGAAAATATTTGGACGAAATGTTTAGATACAGGTGACATATACAGTACAGTATGTGCTATTAGTGAATTACCTGAATCTGAAACATTCTGAATCATATTAAGTAAAAGATTGACTGAAATATCAGTCTGATCTCTTTTTAACCACATTACCCAGGATCCTCTGCGATGCTTGATGCTTCAGTTGAAGCCTGGGCCCTGGAGTATTTCTCCTGTAGTTCCTCAAACTCTCTCCTCAGAGATTCATACTGAGTTGTGGGAACAAAATCTGGGCCGAGCTCTGCATATCCGGTCATCCTTCTCAAACATCTCCAGCATCTGCAGACCATATCACAATGGAGATTTTTTTTTTTTCGAATATTGCAATAACAAATTTATTTACTGGTTTCGCTTTTACAGACAGCACATGTAGTTGCCATATGTTGCCTCAGCCATTATCCTCAGTGCGTTATTTGATCTGTTAGTTTAACCCTGAACTTCAAATGAAATATAACCCAGTTTGAGGACCTTCCCAAATATTGCTGATTTATGTCAAATGTGCAGTTGTAAGTGGCAAATTTGCTACAGACACTTTCTACTAAGCTCATTGGCACAAGTTTGCGCATGTTCCTCAAACATTTTCCACCAGGGCTTAGTAAGTGGAATGCCATATTAGTGCTTTGCATACATGCCATGCTATTTTTATGAGAATACTGTACCACACTGATCTGATGTGGTAGTGTGCTATTATAATGTCAGCTGTCCTTTAGCTATACAAATAAGCACTCTGTATATTTAGACCATGAAACATTTGATTAGAATTGGGTTTGATTTGAATAACAAGAAATCAGTTGAAAGAACACGCTGAGGTCACATTTCACCCCAAAACCAAAACAAATGAATAAGAGATTATATATATTTTCTTAAGTTTATTTTTTATTTTTGTTCTCATGAAAATAAAGCCATTTTTTACATTATTTTTGTTACAGTTAAGCAATTTTTCATTCAATTCTCATTACTGTAATGCAAAAAAATCTCATTCTTCTAATTAAGTAATTCTATTTTTCAATGTAAAACTGCAGTGATGTGAATCACCACTGGGAAGGCAAATTGAAAACGTCCAGTGTTATTTGACATATAATATGTTAATGTGAAATATGTTATGTTTTATATATATATATATCTGCAAGGCTTTAAGAAGCAGGTCAGGTGCAGTATGTGGTAAGTGCATATTTATCTTGTCCAGAACAACCTTTAAGAAGCTGCTGAAACCACATCTTAACACAGACAATGAGGTCAGTGTTCTGTATGTGTGTGTGAATGCCTGTGATTTAGTGCTTTGTTGGCGTTCTGCATGTCTGTGATTAAAGGAGAGAAACTCCACCTGCACTTTGAGAACCAGGTCTGCATTCTGGGAGGTCAGTTCCTCCACTTTTCTGCTGGCTTGCTCCACCATGGCAGGATTCTCTTGAGAGGCAGCTGGCGAATCAGCATCAGACCTCGTGATTGCTTAGATAGTAACTTCTCTGCTCCTGATATGACATAAACAGAATGTCCACTTAATCTGCTCCAGGGCTTTTTCCAGCTCTTCCACTTACTTTTGTGTCAGGAAGTGTTCTCGCCTCACCTGGGAAGTCTAACATGTCATCGGGTCCTCCGCGTCTTCAGAGTCACAGGTCCACGCTCACCTGGGCGCTCTCAACTCCTCCAGCTCGGCCAGTAGTCGGTCACGCTCTGCCTCAACCTCGCTCAGAGCGCTCTCTCAGACTGTTTAACTGCAGAACATTCTGATATTTAGCCATAACCGGTATATTATGACAAAATCACATTACATTTAAAGGGACAGATCCCTAAAATGAACATTCTGTCATAGTTTACTCACCCACAAGCTGTTCCAAACCTGTATTAGTTTCTTTCTTTTGTAGAACACAAAAGAATATTTTTAAATGTTGGTAATCAGACAGTTGCTGGTAGCCACTAACTTCAGAAGAAATAAACTTACATAATGTAGGTTTGAACAACGTAAGGGTGAGTAAATGATGACACATTTTTATTTTTGGGTGAACTATCCCTTTAAGGCCCTGATATACTCAAACAAAGAACAAACTGGTGACATATTTCAACCAAAATGCTCATTGTTGTGTGTTTTTCTGTTATTGAGAGGACAGTGCAGCACATATTTACATATTCATCTAAACACAACTCAGATCTTTTTTGGACTCCTAAATTTGTTTCCATTAAGTTTATTTATAGTTAAAGGAGTGCAATACCTCCTCCAGAGCAGTGGTGGCGCTGCTCTGCTGCTGCTCAGAACCTTGATTTTCTGCAGCAGGCGACCTCTCTCCAGCCTGAGCTTACGGATCTCTTCAAAGACTTCCTCATCCTCCACCTGACAGAAACACACATTGCAAGCGTAGAAATGGTGTATGTGATTATTTCAAATGACTAAATGCTTACATTATTATAATAAACTGTCACTGGTGACAATGGGTTATGTTGAGCAAATTGCAGGTAACAAAGCAAAAAGTTTTCATATTTGTTGTCACTCACAAGGTTCTCAGATGGGAGAATTTGGGTCCTGGGAGCAGGAGAAGGTGGGGTGGGGCTCTGTGAGTCAGGTGATTGGGTGGGGACAGGGGAGGTGGTGTGCTTGAGGCATCTGAGGAAGGCGGGCCTGCAGAATTATAAGCATAAGCCATGCATATTTAACTGAAACAATGGGTGTCATTCAATAACCATGTGTATGATACTAGACCCCTATGATTTCTGTGATGTGGAACACATCGATAGAATCCAACCATAAAAATGGAATTTACAATAATGTGTGTGTGTGTGTTTGTTTGTGTGTGTGTGTGTGTGTGTGTGTGAAATCTGCATACAAACATGGTTTTGGTGTGTTTTATTTAGAATATTCCAAATTCATTAACATTAGAACAGGGTTAAGAACAAATTCATCTGCGTTCGAATGCATTGTGAATTAACCATAATTTTTAAAGACATTCTCAAGTGTGCATAAATATGAATGATACTTAGTTATTAGTGAATAAGACCCAGTGCCATACATTTCAAGGAATACTTTGTGCAAAATGGAAACTCTGTCATACTTTTATGGTTTTATTTGTCATTTTCCAATAGACTAGCATGATCATTTATTAAAACATCTAATTCTGTGTTCCATGGAAAAAAAGACCGTTTGGAATAATATGAAGGTGAGTAAATAAAAAAAATATATATATATATATATTTTTGGTTGGACTGTCCCTTTAAGACAATTATATATATATTTTTAAATGCTTTTCTTTTATAATGTTTCATGGGATTCATGAATCCACATTGTACCTGAGCAGGAGACTTAGGAGGAGGGAGGGCTTTTCTTTTGGGGTGTGGTTCGCTAGATGGGGATTGGGAGGAGGAGCCTGCTGGTGTGGGGAGTTTCAGGATGGACAGGTTAGAAAGCAAAGCAAAGCAAAGCAGCAGTGTTAGTTCGATTTGTAACATACACTTATGTCCTCGAACTACTAATATGACTTCTTAAAGGTGAAGTGCATACTTCTGTGATGTTAAATAGGAAGTCGCCATTTTTCATCATGTTTAAATACATTTTCCTTTCCCAACATGCAGAGACAACTATATGTAAAGATGTGGTCACATTAGCGAATTCAGGCAAAATTTTGCAGGCAAGCGTTTGCTCTTATGAAGAATTCACCATTGCATGGAATTCCTTAAATAAAATTACTATTTTGCCTATGGAAATTAGCTGAAGAACAGTAAATGTGACCTGCAACTTGTAACTCAGAATTGCAAAATTGCACCCTTCCCTTTAAATCAAGCTGTCTGGACACTGCAGTTACCCTACTTAGCTGAGGAACAAAATTGACTATATTTGTGAAACCTTTGTATTTTAGAGTATCATAATGCATCCCTGAATGTCCTTGAGGATTTTCTGTGGTTTAGTTATTTGTATGCATGTGATAAAGTGTTGGGAGAGGCTGTATCTTTTGACAATTACCTCCTCACTCGAACCCTCAGCAGCTGGGAATGCATGGGACAAAAATAAGAAACAGACAGCAGTGCGTGAGACTTACACACACTATCACTCTAAAAAACTCTGCAAGCCACGTTCAAACACATAACTATACATAATCTTTCCGTTCCACCACATGCTCACTGTTGCATTAAAAAAGAGGCAACATGAAAGCAGGTAGGCAGCACATTTATCACTCACAGGTTGTGGGACACAGGGGCCCTTTATTAACACTGGGATCCATTTCCAAGTCAGTCGACATATGTTTCCAATCATCCTTTGTAACTTGAGTTAGCAAACTTCTCTGTTTTCATCTCATGACCCAATGTAACATCTGCTTTTAGTCTCTTATCTCAGATTACTGAGTCTAACCAAATGAAAATGGGGCCAAACATCAGAGGTGGTGGAAAGAAGAACCACCAGGCACCAGATGGCCCTCTCTCTCAAAGGAATTAAAGGTGAGGGCTAGATGTGTGTGTTGTTACCTGTGAAGCATCACATTCTGCAGAAACTGGGTGATGTTGTGGTTGCCGGCAGTGATGCTGTAGTGGGTGGAGTTGTGCCCTAGGGCATCAGTTAGGTGTGGGTTAGCTCCACCCTTCAGTAACACCTCTAGAGTCTCCATACTGTCACTCTCACAGGCCAACATCAATGCTGATCTGCCTCGAAACACATGGGTTTAAACTCAAATGTCTAATACATGAAATTGAAGTATATTATATATATATATATATATATATATATATATATATATATATATATATATATATATTCTGTATAAAATAATATAATTTCCAAATTTCAACTGTAGGACTAGAAACAAAACAAACAAACAAAATTTTATTTATATATATATATATATATATATATATATATATATATATATATATATATATATATATATATATATATATATATATGGGGTGCTTAGCTTTTATTTTAATATTTTTAATTTTCATTTACTTTTGTAATTTTTAGAGGTTTTGTTTTCTCCCTAAATATTTCTATAGCTTTAATATATTTTTTTAGTTTTAGTCATTTTCAACTTCAGATTATTTTATTTCAGTTCTGCCAAGCGTAACATTTCTAATTTTCATTTAAGTTATTTTTTCAATATGAATATCTTATTGCAGCATTATTTAAATTAATGAAAATTATTTTTAATAGTTTTAGTTGATGGTTTAAACCATCCAGTATTTTCCAATTTGTAAAATAAGAATAATAATAAAATAAAGCTCTTATTTTGTACACAAGCTGTTTAAAGCATATCTAACCTGCCCTGGCTGTCCTGTATATTAGGATTGGCTCCTCGTTCCAAAGGAAGGCACAAAGTTCGACTCTGCTCATCTAGCCCAGGATCAATGGAGTTAACCCATCCTAAGAGAAAACACCAAGTTAAACCTTTTAAAACTAGGTTTTCAACTTGCTATGCTCAATATTTGTTGGATACTTCTTAGTGTCCCAATGGATACATGCTTATTAATGAAAAGTCTATCCTGATTGTCTGATCTTTTTACTTTGTGTTTTGTTCAAATGAACTTACTCCATCTTGAACATCAAGGTTGGCTTTAAAATCCCAAAGAATCTCAGTGCAGGACAAGCAGCCACTTACAGCTGCACAAAGACAAAGACAGAATAACATCTAAACCAACAACAGCATACAAATGCAGTGTTCAAACATTTGAATATTGGAAGAGTTTTATAACCAGCATGGTGTAAGGAGCGTCCTCCCAAAGCTGTCAGTGGCGTCGACAGGCATCCTCTCCTACAAAATAAACATTTTAACTATACCTCAACATCAGCATTGGCTCTTTCTAGGACTTTCTAGGACTATAATTCATGACTCCTACCTGAAGAAGCCTCTTTAGACAATCTGACTGTCCATTCTTAGCAGCAAGATGGAGAGCATTAAACCCTACAGAGAGAAATGAATAAATCTCTTCGAGACCTGGAGTATAAGAACATCCATTACTAGTACACTAAATCTTACCAGTGCCGTCTGTTACATTGATGTCCACCCCATGAGAGGGATGACCTCCAGACAGTCCAACCGACCTCGAGCAGCACAAAGATGGAGCCTGTGAGTTGTTCAGGTGTTATTTTTTATAAAGTAATTGCATAAATGTACAATATTTTGGACGAGACTACATCATCAGGTCCACTCACGCTGATTTGCCCTCCACGTCTAATTTGGACGGGCAGAGACCTTTCTTCACCAGCAGCGTGGCTACTTTTTTCTGGATCATTCTGTTCCACAGCCTGCAACAACCTGTCATCTGTCTTACTCCAGTCTTGACTCTAAGAGCACAGAGAAACAAACACATTATGACACACATGACTTAACACAAACACATATTATTTTAATATTAGGCCTATACTTTGACCAAAATCTACTCCATAGCCCTTTTAAATTTAAATTGTGAAACTCTTCAAATAGTGGTTCACAAAACTCACGTTCGGATCATATTACCGCTTTTCACGGATCAGCAAGAAAAAAAAAATTCAATTTATTCAATTCATTTATTACTTAAAGCTAAGTACGTCTTTGAGGTAAATTGCAACCATTTTTTATAATTGTTCCCTCCTTTTAGTTAAATCTGAACATGTAGGCTACTAACTTGTACTTTAAGTTAAATCGCGACCACATTGTACAAATTGTTCCCTTGTTTTAGTTAAATCGCGACCGTGTTTTACTAATTCGTTCATTCTTTTAAGTTAAATTGTGACCACATTTGACAAATTCATTCCCTCGTTTTAGTTACATCAGCGACCACATTAAATCTAGACACAGCGTGTTCCTTTAGTTTAGTTTCATCGCAACCACGCTACAAATTAGAATTTTTGTTTTAATTAAATCGCTAACCACATCGTATCAAATTTGTTTCCTCATTTTAGTTAATTGACGACCATGTTGGACTAGTTTGTTTGCTCAATTTAATAAAATCGGCCACATTGAATAAATACGTTCTCTTGTTTTAGTTAAATCATGACCATGTTGTAGTTATTCCTTCCCTTGTTCTAATCTGATAGACTAAAATCATGGAACATCTTATAATAACATGGCAACCATTTACCTAAAACAAACAATTTAATTCTTAATTCTTAATTCGTACAAAATATCTTTTTTTTTCTGCAATTTCTTGCTACATTTTGCCACATTTATATTGTTTTATGGTTTTATTGATATATTAGCTAAAAATGTAAAATTATAAAGTTTCTTTATGTTAACTCTCACAAGCAGGGCTGTATGCTCAGTAATCACTCCAGTAACACATACAGAAGCTTTTCATTGGGTTAAAGATGGCATTAGGATCCATAGAGCTCAGAGGACGCCTGAAACCTCTGCTTCTTTCCACGACCCATCCACACTATGTGCTCTCAACCAGAACAATAAATACTTTGGCAAAAGTTCTAAACCTGAACACGACCACTCCTCATTGTGCCAAAGCCATCATAAAACAGCCAAGGTTATGACTTTGTATCTAATCTCTGTAACACAAGGCCTAAACGCTATTAAATATGTAACTCTGATTATATATCCAGTTGTGAAATCTGTCCTGCAAATGAGCTTTGTCGTGTGCAACTCTTGCTATGCTATTCCTGCACTGCTGTCTGGAGATATTCGCACACACCTGCAGTCACTGCCTGGACACACACACACACACACACACACCTCCTGTCCCTTGTCCTTCTTTTTACTCTCCATCCCAATTCTGTCTCACTTCTCTCCAACCACAATTTATTTTACCATCCACGCTGTTCCCTATACATCACACGCCTTGCCTAATCATTCTCTGATCTCAAAGCTACTGTATTAGCATCAGGGGTGAGAACTCTGCAAACACAACGGGAAATACACACTCAGCAATCAGACTAAATGGAGGTATAAAAATACACACAGTTTGGGTTCTGCAACCCTCCAAGCATCTAGTGCACACTACTGTATCACTTTTATGCTAAGTCAGTCTGATTGAATCACTTCCTGTGATGCCATACAGATGCTGTAGAATAATAATATTGTGGTTTTAGGTCATTTGAGGTCATTTATATGCTAACACACCTAAAAGTTGAAAAAAAAACAACAACTAGCTTTTAGCAAATATAGGCATGTTGATGCATTTTTCTAGTTAAATATTGATGACTCATCTTTTTCACACAAAGGCTAGCAATATTTTTGTCTGATGAAAAGCTCTTTTGAACTTCTTTTAGAGGAGAAATGGGCTGGTTAGGTTAAAACATGTTATTTCTGTAATGTGACAAGTTTTGAGTTAAACATTCAACAATAAACAAATGTAGGCCAGGACTTGATTTTAACCATCATGCGGATTTGATTAGACCATGACAACTTGTCTCTAATTTTTGCAAAAAAAAAAAAGAAAGATAAATAAATAATCCTTCAGTGTTGTTATTGCTTATTAACACTAAAACACTAAACTAAAAAAAGAATGTCAATTGTTAAGAAAAATGCTGAAATAAAATAAAATATAAATATTAGATGGAAAACTTAACTTAACATACTTAAATGAAAATGAAAGTATAAAATTACTAAAACTGAAATAAGCAAAAAAAAAAAAATGCATATAACAAAATTACTAAAATTAAAAGGAAAACTGAAAATATATAAGAACATTATTTATTTATAAATAATATAAATATAAAATTATTAATATATAAATAATATATTTAATATTTATAAAAAATAATGTAATTCAAAAATATTAACAAATACTGTAATATATATATATAATACTAAAATTAATTACACTGTTATCATTATTGTGACTTTAAAAAATACATCATTTATATATTTATTTTATATATATAATAAATCAGCACAAATTAAAGGCAGTACAAACAATTACTAGCATCATGCATAAATAGTTTATATTAGGTTTATATTTGGTTGCATGTTCATTTTGTTTACTAATACATTAAAATACACTGCATTATATTGTATCTATTGAGAAACTAAAATCATTTTATTTGCTATTTATATATTATTTTTGCATGTAAATAATATTTAACAACATATATGTATTTATTTTTATATATAAAATATATAAATCTGCATATGTTAAAGGCAGTACAGATACTACGTACATGTATAAATAGTTTACATTAGTAAATATACTATGGTTGTGTTTAATATTTTTCTACTGTAATGCATAAAAAATATACTGAATTATATTGCATCTATTGAGAATCACCACTGAGAATAACAGAAATTATGGAAAAATGGTTTCATTTCCTTCATGCAAAATATATTTTTATCTGATTTTTTCCCCACTGAATTAGTAATATCCACCCATTTAGACAAATGTAACTTTTCTAAACACATATATCTATGCTGACTTTATGACCTCACCAAAAGCAGACATGAATTTTGGATGAAAGATAGGATAAAAACAAAGAGAAAACATCCATCTCACTTTCTCTCCCCTACAGTGGCTCATCTATCTGTTCATCTCAACACAACCTCAGTCGGGAACAACACACACTCTTCATTCTGAATACTAGAATGGTGTGTTTTGCCTTTACACAGTGGGCTCAGATCCAATAATATAACGCTTTATTAATATTAGTGAAGATAAAGGTCCATAAAAGCTTCTAATGCTAAATTAAACAATGAAGAGCACAAACTACATCATATACTGAGTATGTGAGTGAATGAATGTGTTTCAATAATTGAACACTAGTAGAGGTCTCTGGTTTCAGGTGCGTCTGCAGGCTGCCCTGCTCTTCTACTGCTTAAACATTTGCACTTACAAAGCAACAAGTCACCAAAATACTCAACAACTTAGGTAGGCCTACTATATAAAACATAATGACTCATATTAATGGGCAAACATACTAAAGTAGGAAAACTAGCATACTTAGCGGACGGTTCTTACCTCTGACTTCTTGAACTTTGCTTTTAAAGTTTTCATCTTGTTTTAAAGTATGTTCATGAGCTGTAATGAATAAAACACATTTTATGTATATTAGGAAATTAAAATATACTATTTCACACACACACACACACACACACACACACACACACACAACACACACACGCCTCAGAAAGTCTTATAAAATCTGAATAAATACAGAAGTTTCTATGATTAATGCATTCAATATATCTGGCATTAAATCAATAGCAACTTTTAAATAATTTTGAATAATCATTCTTGCTCTAAGCACATGCTTGTTGAAGACTAAACACTAGAAGTCACAGAATTACGGAAGCTTTATACCGACATTAAATATTAAATAAAGACATTAAATAAAACAAGATCAATGCAAAATGACTTACATTCAATGTTTGATGTTTGGTGGTCTTCTTTGCTTTCCTCTGGTCTGCTGTATGGATGTCCTGTGGTGGGATGCCCTGACGTCATGTGCAGAATACACGCTTCTTGGACTTGCCTGACTGGGCACGAAATCGACCAATCAGCGGCGAGGGGCGGGCAGTAGAGTCTTGATTGACAGCTTCGCGCACCTCATGTTTCAAACTTCAGGTGTCATGTGCGTTTCACCGAACGCGCCTCTTTTGATACAAAACAGTGTTAAATAATAAAATAAGAGGCTGACTTTAATATGAATTATATAAGATATATATATAAACTAATAAGAAATATAATCCAATCAGCGGCCAGTCAATGGTTCAGTTGGAGCAGATATGACTATTTTCTTTAGCTGGTGGTGAGTATTATGCTATGTTTTAATTCACCCATTGTATGATCGATTATATAATTAATTCATCGATAAAAGTGCTATAACACACTGTAATAATTATGTTAGTATTGTAAGATATTTTTGTGAAGAAACATTCATCTTAATATTAGTGAGGAGAGTGTTCAGAAGTGGCAATACATGAGTGACCACTTGGGGCAATAAATACTAAGCGCTTGTTCATATTGGCTAGTGCAGTTCAATAGGACATATACAGTGTAATCCAATGTATATGCAATATATTTTGTTAAAAATTAAATATATTACATTATATATTACAATATGTGTTTTATAGATACAGTAGTTTGTAATAACTAGAATTACACAACAATGTAAATATGTAAATCTGACCTGAAAATGCAATATCTATTATTTTACAGTTAATTTAAATATCATTTGTAATTACTTCTCATGTTCCATTAAGAAGTAATTTATATTGTGTAAGTAAAAGTGACTTTTATTCCAGATTTACTTTTCAAAAATTGGGATTAGCGGCCTCACATTTTAAAAGCATTTGCAATGCTAAAGCATTAATATAAAAACATGTATTCTGAATGTATACAAATGGTTTGAGAGCATTTACTGGTAAAAAAAGGCACATTTAAGTGTATAATGTACAAATCATATATTAACCTTTTTCCTATTCCCTTCTGTCTCTCTTTAGAAAGGGCAATTTTCCTCTCTGTACTGGTTTCTTTGTCCCAGGAGGCCCTTCCTCTCTAACATGTCCCCATTTGAAAGGGGCAATTTAGAAAAGTGAGGGAAGATGTGTGTCGACGCTGGCTGGGGATGGAGGGGTGGCGGATGGCTTCTGCTATGACCTCATCCTTCCCTCCATGTGGGAGAAAGAGAGTGAGATCATGGCTGTCAGATAAACTCTTTATATAGTGAGGTTTACAGGTTTGTGTTTTAACGGCATGGGAAAAATATATATATGCTGATAATGTCATCTGCTTTTCTTTGAATTCAATTAGCATCTGAAGAACATTAAGACATCTGTATGAGAGGACGCAACCGAGGCTAGCGCACAGATGTGCGTTTGTTATTTGTTGTGTTGTAAATGATTAGCCCTGGGCCTCAGTTTTATGACTTCCTCCCTCTGCATTCAGTCTCCAAATGTGTAACTGAGGAGGATTTTGTGAGCAAAACACTTACACACACCTTCACCTTCACATCATTAACACTTTGGTGAGTCTGTCAGATTCATGTGAGACTGTCAAAGCGGATCACAGGTGTGAAAACTGTTTTCCCTTAATTAATCAGAATCTCATTTACCATCTATCTATTTTATTTATTTGTTTATTTGTCAGGGACAATGCAAAGAGACACATTGTAACGGTTACAATACTTGAACCGATGTGTTGCATATAGGGTTTCTAGCTGAAGCTAATTTGCAACCCTGTCCTGGTTAGGGCTACATACACTATCTCACTATCTATCTATCTATCTATCTATCTATCTATCTTCTATCTATTATATTTTTTCTATCTTCTATCTTTCTTCTATCTTCTTCTATCATCTATCCTCGATCTCATCTTGTCTTCCTGTCTTCTGTCTTGTCTTGCCTTCTCGTCTGATGCGCTGATTCTCGTGTCCTATATCTCTATCTCATCTCATCCATCTTCTTGTCTCTTCTGTCTGTCTTCTCTGTCTACTTCTGTCTGTTCGTCTTCATCTGTCTTATATCTCGTCGTCTGTGCTGCCGATCTGTGTCTTTCGTTCTGTCTATCTGTTGTCTGTCTGTCGTCTTGTTTGCTCTGTGCTATCTGCATGTCGTTATCTGTCTGATTGTCCTCTGATCTGTCGATGCTGTTCGTTTTGTCTCTGATGCATCGTTGATCTTCGACTGTCTGATCTTCTATCTTGTTCGTCTATGTCGTTTGTCTGTGCTGTGCTGTCATAGCTCGTTGCCTGGATGTCTTGTCTGTCTGTCTGTTCTGATGTGCTGTCTGACTGCTGTCTGTTCTGTCTTCTGTCTGTGCTCTGTCTGTCTGTATGTCATTCGTCTGTTTGTCTCGTCTGTCTGCATTCTGACTGTCCTGTCTGCTATGTCCATAGCTGCTGCTGTCTGTTTCTGTCTGTCTGTCTGCTGCTGTATGCTGTTTCATGCCGTGTCTGTCTGTCTGCTGTCTTCTGTCTGTCTGTTCTGTCTGATCTGACTCTGTTTGCTTCATCTGCCTGTCTGTTACTGTCTTGTCTTTGTCTGTCTGTCTGTTCGCTATCTGTCTGTTGTCTGTCTATACTGTATGCGTCTGTGCTTGAGCTGTCTTCTGTCTGTCTGATCTGTCTGTCGCTTCTGTCTGTCTGTCTGTCTGTCTGTGCGTCTCTCTGTCTGTCTCTGTCATGTGTCTGTTCGTTGACTTGATGCCTGCTGATGTTGTCCTTGTCTGTTGCTGTCTGTCTTGTCTGTCTGTCTATGCTCTGTGTGCTGCTGCTATCCTTGCTGCTATTTCTCCGTCTTGTCTGTCTGTCTGTCTGTCATATCCTATCTATCTGTCTGTCTGTCTCTTGTTCTGTCATCATCTATCGTCCTCGTCCTGTCTTCTCTGTCTGCTCTGCTCTGGCTCGTCTATCTATCTATCTACCTGCTTCTGTTCTGTCGTTGCGTTCTGTCTATCTATCTGTCTGTCTGCTATTCATCTATCTATTCCTATCGGTCATCTTATCTACTCTCATTCTCGATCTTCTTCATCTATCTAGTCTATCTTCTATCTATCTGTCTGTCTGTCTTCGTTCTGTTCTGTCTCGCTGTGCGCTCTACTCCTATCTATCTTTACCATCTGTCCTGTCTGTCTGTGGTTCTATCTATCCTCACTGATTGGGATCAATGTAAACATTTTATTGTGTACTGTACATTTACATTTTTGGATCATAGTGTTTGAATGGGACAAAATGTGGAATAAAAGCATTCTTAAATTTCTGTTTGTTTAAAGTTTGCTTTTTAGTTATCTAATTAATGAAACAGATTAATAGATTATAACAATGGTTGCAGCATTATGGCAGGCCAAGGCTAGTTGTCACACAGAGTTGTCATAAAGACTATATCTCAGTTAAAAGGTTCTGAGTCCAGTTATAATAAATTTCATAAAATGTCATTAAATTATGCTATAAGTCTATAAGTGTCTGTTTAATGACCACTTTGACAACTTACTCCATTAGTGTGACCATGTATTCAAAGAACTGCATCTTTTTTTCCTGGAAAGAGTTTCAGAGTCGAAAAATTTCTATTTTATTTGTTTATTTATTTAATTCTGTTAACAGTAATCAATCTTAAACTATGCAAACACAACACACCTACAATTAGCATACATGTTTTCAGATCTATGCCATACAGCTTCTAATAAAGATCGGCTAAAGCGAAAATACAGCACCGCTGGATGTAAGGACCTCCCCTTTAAACGCTACAGCTCTCTCGCTCAGTCTGTCTCTCTCCTCTCGCTCACTTACAACCAGACGCGTTCAGACGAGCCTCATGTTCTCCTCGTCTGTTCTCCAGCGGTGAGCGCGTTCTTCAACAGATCATCGGCGCGCGTGCTGTTGTCCTCGTGCAACATTGTAACATTCGTACCGCGTCTGGAGTTCCACGATAATTTAATGCTGAATTCAAAACGTGAGTATCACAACTTGGTCTTTTCAGCGGCTTTTCATTTCATCTCAGATCATCTACAGTGATATTTTAGATGAAGCGTTCATCATGTCAGCTGTGAAATGTTTAACGTTAACTGAAAGTGCGACTGTTCACGCGCGTTCACGTTTAATTTTAAGAGAAGTTCTAAGCTGTTATCTTACAGAGTTGTCCGTTCTCAGTTGTTCTTCATCGAAATTTAATGTTAATGTTCAGTTTTTGTGAAATAATTTCTTATAGTCGAACTGAAATGGTTTATTGTGCGCATCAGAAGCACTTGCGAATCCTCTAGTTTGTTTGCTTTTGTTCTTAAACAGCTTGTTGCAGCTGCTCCTCTATCTATCTATCTATCTATCTATCTATCTATCTATCTATCTATCAAGCAGTTGAGCTCTAATAATTTTTTTGATAGGTCTATGGTAGGACATTGATCAAAAGATTGTTCATATATGTATATTTGAAAAAAAAAAATACTTGTGTATATTTTTAGCTGAATACATTATTTATCTTTCCGTCACATGCATTTATATTATTGCTGAGTGTTTATTTCTGCTGTTGCAGAGGTGTTCAGAACATCAAGATCATTGCCATCCATGGACCACCTCTAAATCCAGGTCGGTTTATCCAGGGATCGACCTGCTCGAGGACCACATTTGTGCCTTTGAACTGAAACATGAATTCAGTCGTTATTCCCAAGGTATTCTGCTTAGTTTGTGGATAAACATCTAATCTCATCCATAATCTAGATCCCTGACCTCATTATAGGTCACCGTTGGACACTTTAAGGACCATTGGAGTCTGTGTGTCCTTCACTGTTGGATATTCACAAACAGAATAGAATGGCAAAGTGGTTAAAGGATTATTTAAGTTTTGGGAGCAACGAGTTCCCCACAACCTCCAAAACCAGACTACACTGAGAGTGAGATATTGAAGGCGCACGTGCACAGAAGAACCTTGACTTTGAAGACCCTTATAAAGACTTTGAGAACAGGGCTAGAAATGACAATGGGTGACTGAAATGTCCCACATGGGTTTGCTCTCCTCTGAAATCCACAAGTCTGGATATCAAGGTTGTTTCACGAAACATCGCCTTTATAAAAGTGGACTCCATAAGACCTGGGACGAGCAAGATTCTCCTAAGCTCTGTGTCTTTAGAGGAACCAACAGATCCGGTGAGTTATTTAAATGCTAGTACTTTGCATTTAATTTTTTTTACATTTTATTTATTTATTTATTTACTTGGTGTACCAACCACGATCCCAACACAACAATGTGCTCAACCAATTGTGTGAGTCTGGAGGCGGGCTATGTGTAAAGTGTTGGAATAACTAGATTCATGTAAGCGGCATTATGAATTTAATCCATAAAATAAATGTAACCGTAATCTGTTACAGTTACTGAGAAAAATTACAGTTACTTATGAAAATGTTAACGAATCTAAATATTTTCACATGCACATGCATATTAAACTGATTTCTTTTCCAGCTTGCATTGACTTTAATTTTTGAGACACCAAGCGTTCAGGAGTTTCAGTAACTGTATTTTTTCCAAGGTATTGTTCGATGCCATTGTTTCCTGTCATAACTATGCAAAGATTTGATTTCAAAAACTTATGATTTTAAATCCAGTATTTAACCTCAGAATGAAAAGTGGTAAAAGTCTGAATTTGTGGTGGCAGACCTGTGCTTTAAAATGAAATTATTATAATCTTATTTCAAGTGATGAAGGATTTTGAAAGTCTGACAGTAATCAGTGTTGAGTTCTACTGTAAGGTTAACGCTGCCTGGTTTGAACATTTGAAAATGATTAACAGTTGAAAGCATTCGTTGGAAATTTAGAAAAGTAATCGAAAAGTTATCCAGTGTAATCAGTTACATTACTTAAAGGAACTGAAATAGTTACAATACTTATTACATTTTAAATAGGGTAACTTGTAATCTGTAACCTGTTACATTTCCAAAGTAACCTTCCCAACACTGGTTGGTGTGTTTGACCAACTGATGGGAGATGGGAGATTCTTTTACAAGAGGGAATATATATAATATATATATATATATATATATATATATATATATATATATATATATATATATATATATATATATATATATATATATATATATATATATATATATATATATATATATATATATATATATATATACTCAATATATATCTCTTAATGTTTTTAAAAGGTTAAGTAGTCATACATCTGACAAGTTTTGGTGATACCTGAAGCCATCAGGTGATGAAATACATAAAGCAAACTGTCAAACAAGTGATTTGCATTGTGAAACAATCTTTCATGTAAACCCTGTGTTAACCCTGCATTAGATTTACTGTCCGAGCACTGTAGGTGTCAAAATCCCTTGATTCACCACAGCTAAAGCTCTTGAATAATACATGGAGTTTAGTTAGGCTGGTGGGGTTGGGGCAGCCCCACAGAGGATACTCACAAGAGCCAGAAAGGTTAGTCCTGTGATCAGACATTAAGTAGAGACTCAATACTGGCAGACAGCGGAGGAATCCGCACACACACATGGTCACTGGACAGATAGCAGCCTTCAGTGGAGTCTCATTGATCGTAATCAGTACCAGTGATGAGCGAGCTGATTGGTTGGGCTTGAGGAACAGCCGTGCCAATGCAGCCCATCGATTTAAATCCCAATTTAATGGTGACCCTCTAAGTGCATTGTCTTGCGAGCACTGTTACACATCATTCCCTGTTAACCTTCATTAATTTCCACCGTAATCCTAATTAAGTTTTTATAAGCGTTCCTAATGAACATTTCAGATTTATTGTCCTTCTATTCTTGTTAAAGAACAACAAGACAATTGGGGATTTGCCTGGTGGGAAATCGGAGGTTGTTGCATGCTGTGGTTTGCAGGCTGAATGGTGCCGCATGGAGCCGTTGGCTAAAGGCCTCGTTTGAGAGACCATATGGCCACCTTTGTAATTGTCCCAGTGCCAGCTGATTGAGGGCTTCCTCCTGGGCCTGGTATGGGAGACAAACACACCTCCTAACACACTCATCAACACTTCCCCACTGCCTCCTGACGCTTTTGCAAGTCTGCTGGTTTTCAGTGTCTCGCACTGCATGAGCTGGTGTTGCTAAATGTACATGATTTGAAAGTATGTGAAGACACAAGGGCTGCGATTTGGGGAAAAACTATAATTGAATTTTTGAATATATATATATATATATATATATATATTTAAGCTTCATGTTTACTTTCAGCTTTTTTTTACAATACGATTTGTGCTTGTATATCAATATCATTATAAATTAATTATAATAAGAAGAGTTATTATTTTGTTATTATTAAATATTTTAATGTAAAATAAAATAAGAGTATTAAAGCAACATAAAATAATATTTTGTTAATATTGTTTATTATTACTACAAATATTAAACACATAAAAAATTGCTATTGTAATATTTATAAAATCTAAAAATTTAATATAAATTTTTTATTTTACAGTAAAACTTTAAAATTACAATACTAATATTTATGTTTATTGTTGTTAAACCATCAAAAGAAGACAAAGCCAAGGTTCACACTGAAACATGCAGCTCTTGTATTTATTAGGGTTGTTGAATCGATTAATCGCATCCAAAATAAGTTTGTTTACACAATATATGTGTGTGTACTGTGTATATTTACTTGTGTGTATATATAAATAAAAAACTGACATGTATATATTAAAAGAAATATTTACGTGTGTGTGTATATATATATATATGTGTGTGTGTGTGTTTGTGTGTGTATATATATATATATATATATATATATATAATTCATTATTTTTGTATGATTTATTTTATATATAAATATATATTACATATTTCTTAAGTATTTATGTGTGTGTGTATTTATTATTATTTATACATATAAATATACACATTACATAAACATATATTATGTAAACAAACCTTTATTTTGAATGTGATTAATCGTAATAAATCGATTATGACAGCACTGATATTTATTTAACTAAATTGCAAATTTTACAAAGCCTTCAGAATGCTGTAATTGCACAGCCAAATCATGATTTTGAATGTTTAGATTAAAAGTACAGCCCTAGAAGAAGATAAATTGCAAAACCTGTCATTCAGAAATCATCATGTCACAACCATAAACACATGAACAAATATATATACATAAAAACAATTAGTCAGTAGTTAGCAACTTTCATTTGCTGCTTATTACAGTCAGTTAGGACGAAAACTGATTTACATGCTGCTTGTCACTTTATCACAAACCTGGTTAGAACATTTTTTTTTCATTTTGGCAGAAAAATGGCCATTCAACACAAAATTATGACTATTGTTGGTGCTAAAAGAGCAGTGTAAAAAATAAAATGAGATGCTGTCTGTTTGACTGAAAATGAAGTGTTTATTGCCTTGAAATAAAAAAAATGATTTCCTTTATTCATCCCTCAGCAAACTGGGATAATCTTCAATTTCTTGCACTGAATAAAAGGAATCCTTGTCTTCCTTCTCCTGAGTGAAGATCATCACATGACTTTGTTCTATTTCCAGGTGGTCCCTTCAGCTCCAGTTATGGGAGATACCGACTACTCCCGATCTCGTCGATGCTCGTTTGGACCCGTGTCCCAAACCACCCAAAGCCAAATCACTCCTGAAAACAACGGCTACATGGAGCCCCTACGAGGCCCAAAAGTGATAACTGGTCAGTCAGACTTGTCCTGTTTCTTTTAGTGTGTGCTCCCATGGCCCAGGGGAGTCTGGTTTGCTCTTTGAGTCGTATGGAGAGAATGAAGTGTGAGTGTTATGAGTGTGTCTTTCTCAGCAATCCTCAGTCATCCAGTGCTGTCAGACAGTGACTCACTGCAGATTCTCTCCTGGAGTCTCACAGATTACAGTTCTGTGTTCATGCAGTTTGTTCCATTGTTTTATTCCCATTGACTTTTGCCACTTACTGATTTGAAAGATTTTATCTCTGCTTCAAAACATAGACAGCATTTTAATACTTCATCAGTGTGTAAAGACCATTCCAAAAGGTAGCCACCAACATTTTACTGCTTTCTAAAACTCCTGGTCAAATCTTGAGGCAGGATTGCATGTATCGCTTGCAGTTGAAGCAGGCCCACAATGCACTGGTGATACCAGCAGAGTCAAATTTGTGTGGAGTTGTTTAGTCATGGACGCAGTTTGTTGGCGGGAAGGCTAATTCACTATGGGTTCCCTCAGGAATTTCCTATGGTTTTTAGAATAGTGCTTTTTGATTTTATGAGAAAATAGGGTCTGTAGTTAGCATTAGCTGAGTAGACTTTAACATTTTGCTTTATTTTACAACATAAATGACACACAATATATACCTGGAATGTTAATTTTAATTGTGATGCTGATTTCCTCAATTTTACATCTTAAATTACCATTAATGTCAACTAACGCTCACTTAAAGTTGAACTTCAAAAGAACTAATAATTGAATAGCACTGTTAACTGTAATCTTTAGCAGATTTCAAAATAAATGTCCATTTTCATAGTGTACATTGTAATGTTGTGAATCTGAATATAACTTGTAGCAAAATGACTAATTTTAGTTTTTAGTTTAGTAAGTGCTGCGATCATGTTTGTGCTCTGCATTTATCCCATCCAAGTACACACACACACACACACACACACACACACACACACACACACACACACTCAGATACTATACAAAATAGTATAGATTTTTAATTTTGTCAGATATCGTTAAATAACTTCGGTTTATCAGTATTGGCCAGAATTATTACAGTGCCTTACTAGTTTACATTATCTGCTGAATCAAGACAACAGTTTAGCAAGCTAACGTTTGCTTAAAGGGAAGCTTATAATATGTTTTTTTTTTTTTTTGTATTTTTAAATTTTTGAGGAAATTGTTGGTGTAAGCGTAGCATTTGTAGTTGTGGTTAATTTCATATAGGCTTTTAACATTGCAAATTTACGCATTGCAAAATGTCAATTTAGAAAACTTTTACTTAAAATGTAAGTTGCTAACATGGTTGCCTGATTTAAGGATGTAAACTCTGATCTTTATTGTAGGCAGTCGTCATTTAGGACTTGTTAGCAAATTGTGTTTTAAAGCACACAACTTCTTCCAAATTACGTTGGAGGTAAAGTCAATGGCTTTAATTTATGTTGTAGAACAAAACACAACCTTATTTTACTTTCAAAACTCTTATTCTGTAAAACCATTACAGAATTTCCTCAGGCAACCAGTGGCTCAAAACTGCTAATGCTAACTCTTCTGGGCGCTAATTTCATTTGCAATTAAATATTACTTAATTAGTTCAATATAATTAAAATTTGACTGTTTGTTTAGGGTTGTATTTTTTTTAGTTCATAGTGCATCATGACTAGCATTAGCGTAGCACTGTGCTAACATGGCTCCCATCGAATTCATGTGAGAAGTGCTATTTAGCTACTGCAGATCAATCGCTTGATGCTCCATTTGAGTTAAGATGTTAACTTAAGGGCCATTTACACAAAACAACACCGTTTTAAGAGTTTAACTATTTTTACCTTTTGTGTCATGTGCAAGATGCTGCAAAGTTGTGGCAATGGTCAAACATGTTCATCCAGTGCATGTTTACATAGAAAACAATGAGAAAGCATCGCAGTGGAATATAAAAACATGTTCTGTGTGACGGACACTTAGAAGGTAGCTAGTATAGACAGTAGATAAACTTCGATAGGTTTTGGAACAGAGCTGAAATGTAATGCGTTCCTTAGATATTTTAAGGGAATTGTGTTGTATTTTCTCTCCATAGGACCCCAGCATCCACCTTAATTTCTCCTCAGATCAGTCTTGCCTTCAAGGCAGCCTCATTTAATTTTCAATCCATCTCTACAGGTTAACTTCTCTCATTCTCCATCAATTCTCAGGTGCTGGGAATCTAGCAGCCCCTCTCTTTCCGCTCACTACGCTTAACATCAACACACGCTCCCATACCTCTCTCTCTCCTCCACCTCAGGGTCTGTCCCTCAGGGGCTCCTCTTTTCGCCATGGAGGACGGCTAAGGAGCCCAATAGAAGCAGGATGTGTGAAGGTTAAGTTTGTCTTTCTCTTGTTACGGTACACCTGCCTGGCTTCTTTCTTTCTTTCTTTCTTTCTTTCTTTCTTTCTTTCTTTCTTTCTTTCTTTCTCACTGAAACACCCGTCCATGCCAGCTTCCTTTCCAGGCAGTCCGTCCCATGTCTGGTCTGTTTGGTTTCACTCTTCTCTTAATGCTTTATGTCTGAGCTGTTCGCCAGATGAAACTCGAGTAACTAATTTATGTATGTCTTTGAAATGTAACATTTAGGGTTAAAAAATTTAAGAGAATGTTCAGAGTTCTATACAACTTTTGTATCCTTTATTACCTATAGTGTCTATTTAATGGTGTTTGCACAACATATCTGTACCCAGGGCCATCACTAGTGGGGTGAAAAGTGGTGATGTTTATAGGGCCCCAAGCTGTGGGTCCCCTGGCAGTTTCAACCGACTGCCCGAGGCCAGCATAATAGAGGCTCTGGACAGTTGAAGGGCCACTGCTGACGTCCACATGAAAGATTATCATTTGCACATGTTTTAAGCCTCGCCAATTTAAACATTCAAGAGATTTTAAAGCATTCATGCACAAGCGTAAAAGAACTCAACTGAGTACATGCGTGCTGTGGTGCACACACAGAGACCACATCTCAGACAGGTGCAAACACCGAATTGAGTCTTCTTGCTCTTGAACGAACAAATACAGTCATGGGCAAAAATATGGGCACCCTTGGTAAATATGATCAAAGGAGGCTGTGAAAATTAATCTGCATTGTTAATCCTTTTGATCTTTTACTTGAAAAATTCACAAAAATCTAGCCTTTCATTCGATAATAAGAATTTAAAATGGGAAATATCAGTATGAAATAAATGTTTTCCTCTAATACACACTGACCACAATAGCGCACCCTTTTCTTGAATTCTTTTTTGAACTTCCATTTGCCAGTTTAACAGCTCTAAATTTTCTGCTATAATGCCTGATGAGGTTAGAGAACACCTGACAAGAGATCAGATACCATACCTTCATCCAGAATCACTTCAGACCCTTTAGATTCCCAGCTCCATGTTGGTGGTTCATTGTACACATGGGGTACTTTTTATCCCTGTTTTCCCAAACCCATCTTGAGGGTTTGCTGCTAAAAGCTCATTTTTCTTTTCATCTGATCATAGAAGCCAGTCCCATTTGAAGTTCCAGTCGTGTCTGATGAATGAATATGCTGGAGTTTTGTTTTTGGATGAGCTAGGAGAATTTTTCTTCCTCCTCACCATGCATTAGGACGATACAGACACCGCTCCTCTTCCAGGCAGTTTTGTAACATTTTCTGTTGGTTGGAAATTCTTAATTATTGCCCTGATGGTGGAAATGGAATTATCACTGCTCTAGCTCTTTTCTTAAAGCCTGTTCACTAATCTGTGAAGCTCAATTATCTTTTGCTGCACATCAGAAATATATTCTTTGGTTTTCTCATTGTGATGGATGATTAAGGGAATTTGGGCTTTGTTTTCCCTCCTATTTATATTTCTGTGAAACAGGAAGCCTTGGATGTATAATTTCATGTTCATAATCACCCTGGGTGCTCAAAATTGTGAATATGTATGGGAATATACTTAAGAGATATTTTATTCCTAAGAATTTGTAGGGTGCCAATAATTGTGTCTAACGTGTATTTGAGAAAAACATTTATTTCATAATGATATTTCCCCATTTTAAATTCTTGAAAGGTTAGATTTTTGTGAATTTTTCAAGTAAAAGATCAAAAGGATTAACAATGCAGATTAATTTTCACAGCCTCCTTTGATCATATTTACTAAGGGTGCCCATATTTTTGCTCATGACTGTATACCTTGCTAGTCTAAACATGCAAGCACAGAAAGATGCGAAAAGCTTAATTCAGCACCAGCAGCTGCGTTCTGGTGCACAAGCTCAAGGAGAGAGCGCTTCTCACATCCCTTGAACACCTACTTTTGCCTCTTCTTATGCTTGAGCGGACAAATACATACAAAATTATGTAGAACTGCCGTCTTAGCGAGTATCATCGAAATCATATCAAAGAAATGGATGTGCATCATTATATTGGATGTTTTGTATATTAAAGTGTCAGCCTAATTTACTAATTAATCAAAGAAAATAAAATTACTCCCTGCTCTTGACTAAATTACTTTGTAGTTTTAACAAGAATGAATCTATCTTTAATTTATACAGTGAAGACTATGTAATGCTATTTTACATTTGATTATTCGTACCTGAACACCTACAAACTTGAAAAACTTAATTATTGTTTAATTTGTATCTTTGTTCTATTTATTTATTTGTCCTATTTATTGCACAATTTATCTGTGCTATTTACATAAGGCCCTGTCAGTACCTTATAGGTTATCAGCTGATATTGAAAATTCTTTTCATTTATTGTATTGATTGATAGTAGATATTTAATTGTAATTTTTAAGTTAATATCTTAAGTTATATGTAATTAAGTTAAATGTAAACTTGAACAAAATTAATATCTGTTTTTCATGCTGTACATAATGCTGTAAAGCTGAACAGTGTTATTTTATTGTTAATATAATTTAAAAAAAATGTTTGTTAATATTTTGAATTAGATTTTGTTTTGTTTTCATTTTAATTTGAAGTTAACGTTTTAGTAATTTTTGTTGTTTTTATTTTATTAGTTTATGGTTTTAAGTTTTAGTTATTCTAGTACTTATTTTATTTCAACTAGTTTCCAAGGCAAAATGTCTCATTTTCATTTTTTTTTTTATTTTTTTTATTAATCTATTTATTTTATTACAGAAGTTGTTTTAGATTATTTTAGTTAGCAATAATAACCCTGATGCCCCAATTCACTTGTAGTATTTAAAATAATTGATTTTAGTTATTAGTGTTTTATTTTTAATTTATTTAAACAAAATATTCTAGAATTTTAATATCAGTTTTGGTTAAATGACAAAAAAATCGGTTTATCGGTGAAGGCTAGAATTTTAATACTGGTGTCTTGCTAGCTCACATTCATCTACTGATCCAAGACAACAGTTTAGGAAGCTACCTTGAGCTAAAATGAAAGCATAATATTTTTGTACATTTTGTAGTTGCAGTTCTTTTCAAATAGGCTTTTAACCGACTATTATTTTTGCTGAAAAGCACTTGAAGGTCATTCAGTTTTTAACCGCGTTATTGGAGAGGTATGATAATGGAAATGAAAATGCCCATCAGGAGAGATGAGAGACCCCAGTCCTTGAGATTGGATTCGATCTCAGCCACACATGCATCTCTTTTCTCTTTTTGTTAAGCCCTCCCGTATGAAATTGGCAAGCTGTGCAAACACAATTTGTCTCTCCTTTAGATTCATACCCGCCACTCTTTACCAGACATTTTCATAATTAATGTGGCCTAGGCGTGGAGCCCAGCTGTGGAGCCAAGGGAACATATCGATTTATTGTTGTATCTTGATTTAACAGCTGGACTGTCTTGCACCGTTTTAATGAACACATGCCACAATGAAACTTCTAGAAGATACCTGAATCAGCTTTCAAACCCAGTGTTATCGCAATAATCTTACAAAGCCAGGCGTTGGACTATCAACACAAATCTGGTTTACTTTGTAACTTATTCTGACCACATTCTGCCCAAAGTTGATAAATTGCTGAAAATGTACTCACTCTCAGGCCATCCTAGATGTAGATGAAGTTTGTTTCTTCATCAGAACAGATTTGGAGAAATTTAGCATTGCATCACTTGTTCACCAATAAATCCTCTGCAGTGAGTGGGTGCCGTCAGAAAAACATGGCAATAATCCACAAGTAATCCACATCACTCCAATCCATCAATTAACGTCTTGTGAAGCAAAAGCTGCGTGTTTGTAATAAACAGATCCATCAAGATGTTTTAACTTTAAAGTGTTGCTTTTAGCTAAAATATGAGTAATTAATCCATATATTATTGCTTTCTCCAGTGTAAAAGTCTGAATCAGGAGAGAAATATGCACCGATCAAGCAAAGTGATGGATTTATTTATTACAAACACACAGCTTTTCACTTCACAAGACATTAATTGATGGACTGGAGTAGTGTGGATTACTCGTGGATTATTGTGATGTTTTTATCAGCTGTTTGGACTCTCATTCTGGACGGCACCCATTCACTGCAGAGGATCCACTGGTGATCAAGTGATGCAATGCTACATTTCTCAAACCTGATGAAGAAACAAACTCATCTACATCTTGGTTGGCCTGAAGACAGTAAAGTTTCATTTTCGGTGAACGATTCCTTTGAGGGGTCAGTATACGCTAAAATAATGGTGCTTCGATGCCATAGAAGAACCTTTTGTCTAAATGATTCCATAAAGAACATTTAACATCTGAAGAACCTTTCTGTTTCACAAAAAGTTATTTGTGGTAAAAGAAGGTTCATCAGATTATAAGAACTTAAAGAACTTATGACTTAATGGTTCTTTGTGGAACCAAAAATAGTTCTTCTATGGCATCACTGTGAAGAACCATTTGAAGCACCTTTATTTTTAAGAGTGTACCAGATTTACTTAAGTGGAAATTTGGAGAACGGATCCAGATTAGGGTTGAACAAAGTTTATAGCTGGTTTATTTGGTGTTGCAGAGCTGCAGAGGAGAGCTGGTGGTGGAGCAGGAGGTTGGGGGAGAGGGGAGGTCCAGCTCTATGACACCCCATATGAGGAGGCGTCCCAGGGCAGCCGGATCTGCCCGAGGAAGGGAGGGAGAGCAGGCTGCGAGGATCTACGCAGAGGCCTGCAGGACAATCACGATCAGCGTGGGAGTGGAAGAAGGAACACATCTCCAAGGCTTTTGCAGGTAAACAGACTAGCCGCTTTAACTTGCTTGGTTTTATGTGTCAAAATATGTGAAGAAAAAAAATGAAAGTTGTCTATTCTTCAAACTTCATTAAGTTTTTCAGCAAAAGTTATCATTAAATTTCTCATTTAAATGTTTATAGTGCTTTTTTAAATAATTTACCTGACTGATGTTCTTTTAAATTACATTTTAAACAAAATATGCACAATAATATATATTTATTTAAAATGTAAAAAAATAATAATTAATTGTGAGCAGCATGTTTTCAGTGCCTATTAATTATTAATTGTATTATTTTTATATTGCTTACATTTTTCTTTAGTTAAAAGAATAAACAAACAAACAAAAATGAGAGAATTAATGTAAAAGTAATTACATAATTTAAAATGAAGTAATAAGAACTATTCAAAAGTATATTAATAATGAATACATGTTCATTAATTTGTACAAAAAATCCTAAAAGTTATTTAAAAGTAAATTAATGAAAAATTAGGATATTACTAGAAATGCTAAATATATGGATGGCACGTCTCCACAGCACCACCCAATGGATTCATCCAATCTAACTTCAAGATTTAATTGAAGGATTAAGTGGGAAAGTATTTTTCATTGTTTTCTATGGCAGAAAAATGTGCAAATGAAAATCAATCTGATTAAATCGTTGAATAGCGTGATTTCACTTGCAAACGTGTCACGTTATGGAAGTAAAAGTGTTGCAAATGCTGTTTCATGTTGATTCTGTTTCATGTTCTACCACTGATTTCAGGCCAGTTTTATAGATCTCTGGATACTGATTTAGAGTGTTTTGGAAACAGAAGCCTAGAACAGCAATTAGGAACCACAGAAGAAACAACAGCCTGTAGGAATCAATTCTTCATGTTACTCCATTTTGGTTTCGGTCATTAACATTTTGGTTTTGGTGGCAGAGGAAGGTGAAAAGCGCTCCATATGGATGTTATTGGATCCAGTGAATGTGGCCCCTTGTGTTGCGTGTTTTGCAGAACTCACGGGCAGTAGATGAAAGCAGTGCGTGGGGCCAATCCTGTTTAATTGAGCTGTATCTCTGGTCAGGGGTCAAGGTGACACTGGAATAAATCATCCCCCCTGGCTCACCATGCACACCTCCAACACACAAACACACACTTTTTTTCATTAATTAAGGCCTTTCTCAGCATGTCTGAGCTTCAGTACAGCAGAACCAGCGGTCAGCAGTGCCATGACCACAGCACTATCCAACATCGAACGCAATGGTTTACTGCTGCAGAAGCACTGTGTGTTTTTAGCTGAGAGACAGAAAGTGAGCGAAGGGGCCCGTGGCAACTGCTGATGTGACGAGCTGCTTTTGTAGCACAGAAATAAAGAAAAGTAATTAATATATGACATGATTCCATATTATGTGAGTGCCCCTATAAAACTGATCCTGGTCGGATGGACCCTGATAAAACCAACTAGTCAAAAGGAAACGGTCATAAATTGAATACTATTTAGCATTCTGTCTGTTGACAAATGCAGGAAAATAAAACTACCCTAAAGATATCTCCTAATTTGTATAGATTTTAATTGATTTTAAAGGGTTTTTCAAAATTATTATACTTTTTTCTTTAATATATTTACTGTACCAATTTCCTTATTATTAATTGTATTAATATATTATTTTTTTAAATGATAGGTGAGGGTTCTGCGAAACATTTTTGATGGTTCAAATGAAAATCAATATGATTAAATACTGTAGTTTGGACACGTGCCATTTTACAAGTTGAATCTATTGAATATACCTGCTGATCTGAGGCCAGTTTTATAGTTGAGTGGATAATGAATTAAATCAATGTTTTGTAAATGGAGGCCTCGTTAAGATGAACTTGTCAGTTGTCCAATATTTGTACTTTTGGACATTTTCTAGTAGCTGCACAGCTCCACCACTGAATAGCGATGCTGAAAGCACTTGTGTGTTTTGGTGTGAGTGAAGAGATTTGCAGAGCGGGGTGATTGTGAGGAGGGGCTATAGCCTTCTGAATGGAGGGCTGCAATCAGTCACACGCTGACACCTCCTCTTTCCTTCAACCTCCCTCCCTCTCTCACCCTTTCAGCTCTGACAGGTTTGTCCTCCTGCAGTGCTGACACACTCGGCTGATAAACCACCCAGGGGTGCAGGGGCATCTCCATCCACCTCCTCCCCATCTACCCCTCCAGCAGTGGTGATTATCACACTCAGGGGAGAATGGAGGAAAAAAGCACACTGGACTGAGAGCGGGATGAGCTGGAGGGGACAGAGAGACTGAAGGACACATTAAAGCATCTTTAGCACATATTCAACCATTTTCAATTTGAGAAATGGGCTGTGATTGGATCGTTCAAAACCTTCAGCCAATCAGATGCTCAGTTACTATAGGTGAAACATTAATTTCATTTACGCTTTGTTTGCCAAAGTGATATGGGCAAATTCTAAGTAGGCGTTTACATTTGATAATTTTCAGATAAAGCTGAAAACTTAAAATCGCGATTGCCATTTATTTCACAACGGTGTTTTGGGTGCCTGAGAACACGAACTTTTGAAAATGACACCGTTATTAACTCAAAACATGAATTTGTGAAAATAGTGATCTCATGTGCTTATTACATGTTCGGTAGTGTTTTTTTACTAGCGACATCGCCAACTACTGGCTGGCATGCAAAAAACAAATTTTAAGTTGTTTTTGAATCTGTGTGAAAGGAGATTGTTTTGACATTGTTGTCTTACGGAAAAATGCAAAGGAAAGACTTTTCCATTTTAGCACATCGTTGTCATGTAAACGACCCTAAAGCAACATCATATGTATTCTCCACAGAAAGGCAATAATTTGCCCCAAGCCAGTTAACCGAAACCGGCCTCACAGTCGATTTCATTGGTCAACTTTGGCTGCTTACACTATGCGCGTTTGTTTAAACGCATGACTTTTGCTACTGTTACGCCTGTCGTTAACTTCCCCAGCGTTTTCAACCTTCAAACGGAGACTTCTGAAAACCTACGCAGACCCTGTTTTGTTTGAAAACTCCAGGGTTGCATTTCAGTGTAAACGGACCAAAACAGAGACTTTGAAAATGATGCGTGGCTGCCCACATTCGCTCTGCCTCTGCGTATCCTTGATGACCGTAAACAATAACATCATGCACATTGTTGTACCTGCATGAATGGTCATGTGTCATGCTTTACAGTTGTTTAGTGTGGACAGAGAATGTTTCTGAAATGCAGTGGAAATGCAAGTGTAGACGAGGATCGCTTTTTATTTTAAACCGCCATTGTTAAAAGCGAAAATGCACTTGTGTAAACAGGGCCTCAATAATGAAGTCATCTGCCAATAAAAGATTCAGAATTCATGGATTCAGTTGAAATATCATGCATGAACTATCGTGACAAACGGTAATGCTGTCTGCCAAGATATGCTAGCAATGCTACTCATATGTTGAGATGTAGGTTTGGTAAGGGGTTTGGTGCTTGTGCAGTTGGCACTTTGAATGACATGACAAATGAAATCTTTCAATTTGGCTGTAGGGTGGAGTTTGCATTGAACTTGTTGTGGGGGAAAAATAATCAAAAATCCATCCAAAATGGTGAGTTGAGAGAAATTTTGACTATGCAGTGATTTTTTGCTTTGCAATAAAAGTAGTAGTTTAATTTAATTAAAAACAGACTATTTTATCCAAAATGTGTTTGATAGTCAGGTTTACAAAAGTATTGGGTTATTAGCTTACCAACATTCCCTCAGGGAAAAATAACATTTTAATTTGTTTTCACAATGGTCGTGCTGTTGCTGATAGTCCTCATTACCATATAATCTTAAAGGTATAGAAGCAAAACCTACTAACGTAAGTGTCACTCAGGGAAAAATAAAATTTCACAGCTGTTTGCAATGCTTTTTAGTGCTATCTTTCAGTGTAATGTCATATAAAACATGTCCCAGACTCCTTTACTTGTATGATGACACGCTTCACAACAGATGGTTTCGTTTTATTTGAATTTCAGCTCCATTTTCCATCTCGGTTCGGTTGTTAAAGTGTGACTATGGACGGTAAAATCTTGAGTCTTAATTAGGCCATTGCAAAGCTGTCACTATCCACTCAATTACCACAATCACTTAAGCCACACGGCAGCCCGGCACGCCCTCAAGCCTCTCTACACTCATTACCACGCTAATCAACCACAGAGATGCATTCAGCAACGCACGCCGACTGTAGATCATCCAGTCACACTAATAGAGGATTTGAACTCTAGTGTAGCTGTCCGTCATTTTGTCCATCAAGGCTTGGATGTGTTCTTGACTTGGTTTGGGGTGTAAAGGAGTCACAGAATGAAGGATTGTGCATGAAATCTTAAAGTGGATGTATAATAGATGTATTTTCGAAGCGTGTCCCCTTCAAAACTTCTCACACACTTTTCTTGGAGAGCTTCGCCCAAACCGGTGCCATTGGATCAGTTGTGTGGAGGATTTGGTTTGGCTGGAAGGGCTGCTGAGGGAACATGGTTGGTGTGAGTGAAACAGAGAGAAAGTGGTGGCTTCAGTGTCCTGGGTCTGTCAAGCTGCTGTAAGCAAGCCGAGGGAACGAGAATGGCTCCTATATCAATTTATTTCCCTCTTTCTCTCTCTTTTCTCTTTGTGACTGTAATGAAAAGGCATGTCCTGGTAATTCAGCTCCGTGCAAATACACTGAGGCAGGCGAGGGAGAAAATCGTCTGGGGGATGGAAGAGGGAATATCATCTCACTTAGGAGGAAAAATGAAAGCGAGAGAGGAAAGAGGGTGAAGTGGTTTACAGAAGATAAAAGCTCAGACAGTGGAGCGTAAAGGATGAATGTAATGAAAGGGGAGAAATGGGATTTTCTTAGTACTGTTTTCCGGTAATTACGAACAATAATTGAAGTAAATAGCATGTTAACTTTATTTGTCATTGTGACCATTAGTACAGTCTCTGTCGGTAAATATAAATAGAATATTTATGATATTCACAATGACTTTGGTGACAAGGTAAAATTACTCAACACTATAAATGTTGCTGATTGTTCAAATGCTCTGTATCTTTAGAATTTTAAGGAAAAATGTATTACATAGAATATTGTTTTTCCTCTAGTAGTAGTGTGTGTGTGTGTGTTATTATATAGTTATATATTATATATATATATATATATATATATATATATATATATATATATATATATATATATATAATATCATATATATATACAATACACACACACACACATATCATATATATATATATATATATATATATATATATATAACTTTATATGCATAATGTAATATGCAGACAAGAATTAATCGTGTTCTTTTGTTACTTTAGTGAAAATAATACAAAACACACCTTGTAATTAGTTATTTATTGTGATTTTCAAGATATATTTTTAATATAGTAAAATGGCTGCATAATATTGAGATTTATTTAGCTGTATCTCCCAGCCTTAATTGTCACATTAGCAATAAAATCTGTGCATGTTAGATGCCACAATGTGTTAATTGAATCCAGACACCAAGAAAATAAATCCTCCAGATGAGGTTTTACAGCTGACTTAAAATGCTACCAAAGCATAAAATGCGAGTTTGTTTGCATCTTCGGTAATAACATTTATTGTGCAAATTGAGACTTAATCACAGTTTTGCAGTGATGTAATATCGTTGCTTTTTATTACATGCTCAAATGGGCTTTCATTATTCCAGATGGGCACTCACACTTAGAGTAATCTGCCATCTCTGCACATTTCTAGCCAGAGATGCATTTCTCTGTAGCTTTGTGCTTTAGTAGTAATGATGTCTGAATGGTGGCCATCTGTCCCAGCATGATGTATTGTAGCCCAGAGATGACCTTTGTGGCGAGTGGCTGGCACTGTTGTTGTGGGTTTTTTTTTTGCAGACCTGCTAACAGGCACTGATCGCTGCCCTTTGTCAGCCCTGACTGTGTCTGACAGGCATGCTGGAACCACAGGAGTGAAGGGACAGTTAATGTAGAGCATTACAGTGATACAGTTAAGGGCCAGCAATGTCTCAGGCCAGAGTGGATGGTGGTGCATGTGCACCTGTAGGTCTATAGAGTTTGAGAGAGGTGTGTGTGTGTATGTATGTGTGTCATATATATATATATATATATATATATATATATATATATATATATATATATATATATATATATATATATATATATATATATATTTTATGGTTTATTTATATTGTCATTATTCACAAATATCAATGCATGTGTATGTATCATTATTTTTTCTTTAGCTAGATGATAGAGTCCAGAGGTGTGTAGTATAGTTTATCTGCATGGTTAGTCACTTTAGTTGGTTCATTAAAACTTGTGAAATGAGATGCATTATTGGAGGAATTAGGCAGATTATATAGAGGGTTAGCTGGGTTTGAAGGAGGATTAGCGGGTCCACTCTCTGATTCTGGTTCTCCAGATGGGACCATTGTACGCGCCAGGCATCAATAATGCACAGGGAGCAGGCTGAAAGAGTCTGTGACATTCTGTCTTCAATAATTCACCAGTCAGTGGGGATGTATGGGCCCGCCTGTTTCTTTTCCAAACATCACCCCTTGGTTCTTTTTTGAGGAGCTGATGAAGGGGGTGGAGGTGTCGGATGGTGGTCTGTTTATAAAGATGTCACAAACCTCCCTTTGGCCTATTCTTCATCTTGTAATCCTGTTTGAGAGTGTGATGCTTGTATGTGTTACAAGATGCCCCACACAAGTGTGTAAGTTGGAATTGATATGATTTAACCCATTCTAACCTGACAAATAGATAGTTAATTAAAACCAATTCTTAAAATATTCTGAGAATAAGATTAATTTTGGACCAGACCTTTAGTTGTTTAGTAGAACATACAACATCAATTCAATTCTTAATGGAATTCGACTTATTCTGAAAGTATTGGAATTTAAAAGCACAAATGTGCATCTCTAGCTTTAATACATCACAATGGCTCCTGTTTGAGTGTGTACAGTATATGTGTTGGTAATGAGATTTATAGGATTGAGATGGTAATTAGATGTTGAGTCAGCTCTCACATTGCATTTCCTGCCTGATAAGCAATGAGTGAACACTGACATCAGAGGATTGTCCTCTCTTTCTCAGTTATCTCTGTTTCTCATTCTCTCTCTGTATTTCACTGTCTGCATCACTCGCTCACTCTTCAGGACATAGATATGAAAGATCTGACCGAGCTGCCATGGCCTCCTCCCGTGGACAGCTGGAGGAGGAGCCCATCTGTGGCGAGCAAGGTGAACTTTGACCCCTTCTCCCTACTGTTGCCCCTCCAGTGTCATGTATCTGTCGAGCTTGCTGATTCACTATTTTGCTAGAAAACTCCCGTTTGCTTCCCATATGATTTATATCACTCCCACTAAGTGCTGCTCTCATCACAGTAGCATGTGATGACTGCATGAGGTCAGTTCTGTCTTCTAGTTATGTTTTTACAAGGGATGACATCATATTGCAATTCAAGCCGATATGTTATGTTAACCGAAAATTGTTTTCATTGTCAGTGCCGATAGCCTTGTGGTTAGTACACCGACATGAGTTCCTGAGTTTGATTCCGTCTCAAGGTCCTTTGCTGATCCGCTCCCCTCTCTCACCCAATGCTTTACTGTCAGCTCTCCACCTGTCTCATTAAAAAAAGGCATAAAAGTCCATAAATATAACTTAAAAAAGAAATTGTTAACTGAAATAAAACTGAAGTAAACTGATATACTGTAAATATTAGATGAAAATTTTTAACTTAAATGAAAATTAAAACAGAAGTGAAGTAAATTTAAGGTAAATTTAAGTTAAAATTACTGAAACTAAAATGAAATAAATGATTAAGCTAAATAGAAATATTTAAAAATACAAAAACTAATATAAATGACAAATGCAATAAAATTTACTAAAACATATGCTAAAATTTAAATAAAGTCTGAAAATATAAAAATGACCAATACCAATAAATGGGGATATTGTAATTATAAAAGACTAAAATGAGCAAAAATGATCTTTAGGAATTCATGATATTGGATTTTTGCCAATATTTTTCAACTCATTTTGTCCTATAACCAATGCTGATTAATGATCTATTTCCTTTTGTTTGGAAACTACACCTAGTCTCTCCTGTGCAGAGTTTATAAACAAATTATTTTTAATTTTGTTTAATTTTGTTAGAACTGAATAAACAATAATGAAGTTATTTTTATAATGAGCTACATTTAAAAGATTTGAAAATATAAAAAATCACAGCAAATTAAATCTAAAGCAAACAAGATATTAGAGCTCCTTGTATTTAAGTTTTCATAATCAGTTTAAAAAATATATAACACATTAATGAATAAATCTTTATATACTGTATAAAATTATTTAATTTACAAGTCTCATGTTTGTGAATTTGTATTCATGTATGCAATAACTTCTGACCTTTAAATCAAACCATATTAGTGATTTTATGACATAAATTACAGCTTTATTTATTCAGAACACAATTTTAATGTTATTTGTGTATTTTACTTTCATTTTTATTACAAATTACCCCTAAATAAATAAAAGGCCTTAATAAATGTGCATTAGGACCTGGGGAGGCTGCTGCTGCTGAAAGTGCTAGTAACTGTTTACTCTATTGCACAACTGACAGTCATTCTGTACTTGCATTCTCAGATTAAATGTTCTGATAACGTTCTGATAATATAGTGCATCCCTACTAAATGTAAAACAAAAATATCTAAATATCTATCCTACCGATAAATCAAATCAAATAAAAAAATATTGGCAGATAACTAATTAGGGTACAGATAAATTGTGCATCCCTAGTGTCCACACTTGACAGCACAGTTGAATTAGGGGTGACAACGATAATCTAAATGTAAAAATGTAGAAATGTAGAATTAAATACCTGTCTACCGATAAATCTACCAATACATTTAAAATATCAGTTGATAACCGATAAGGTGCTGAAAACTTGTCGTCCCTAGTTTTCACACTCAGTTTGATTTCACCCTTCCTCTAGATCAGCAGGTCTTTTTCACATTATATCATTTGGCTCTGAACTCAAATAATGTGTTATAAATGTGCCACCTTAATCTCCTACAAACTTCCTGTTCTGTTACTCTTTGTTGTTCTGGTTTAGACTCCTCCTGCTGTGTTAACTGTCCTAACCAGGCATGATGTGACAAACATATCTGATGTTTAATATCAGATTTATATATATTAAAAAAGGATTTTCAACCGATGACATTTCAGCGATAGGTGGGCAACCCGTGCAACAAGATTTATTCACATTATGGCACAAACCATTCATCATGTGAACCCAAAATCTGAGATCTTCATGATCGAGTTTTATTGTTTTGTCATGTCATTCCTAGTTATTACACAGTAATAACACAAAAAAATCAAACAACTTTTTCAGTCACTTTTCTACTGCTGTTGACATTGAATTAAGTCTTATTCTCTCTCACTGTGCCCATGCAGTGCAGTTTGAGGGTGCTGAGTGGGACCGTTCCTGTTCTCCCACAGAGCCTGAGGTGTTCCAGGCCTCTGCCAACCACAGGCAGTATGAAGCTACGCAAGCCCAGCGATCCTCATTCCATGATCGGGAGAGAGTGGATCCCACCCTGCCCCTGGAGAAACAAGTGTCGTCCAACATGCACCACAAGCCATTAGAGGTTTGAAGAAAAATTAAGAGTGGAACAGAGCGAGTTAGCTAAGAATACCACAGTTAGAATGCTATCCCATAATGCATCTTGTGGCTTCTACATTGAAATTCTGTCATCAGTTACTCACCCTCCTGTTGTGCCAAACCTGAATGTACTTTCTTTCTGTGGAATGCAAAAGAAGATATGTTGAAGAATGTTTAACTGTACAGTTAAAGTCAATGGGGTCCAAAACATCAAGGCATTTTTTTCTTTTGTGTTTCACAGACAAAAGAAAAAGTCATACAGGTTTGAAACAACATGAGGGTGAGTTAATGGCTACAGAAATTACATTTTTGAAAATTTCAAGGCACTTGATGGTCTCACTGTGATGTCTTGTACCTTTGGGAGACGTCAGCCTAGAGTGTTATTATTTTAGAGCTATGAGAATATGATTTATGTGGGCGTGTGCATGGTTAAGCCATTAGAAAGCGCAGTCAAGTCGCTCCAAAATATTGCTGCAAATTAGTCAGCTGTTCAGGATACAAAATTCCCCAGACACATTAAACAGCAGCTGGGGTCTCACAGGGAACATGCCACGACAGTCACAAACACACACACACACTCACTCACAAAATACTCACAGGTGTCACATTCAACACATTTGTCATATGATTTAATATGATTAAACAGTTGATTTAAACATTTTCTATCCTCTTTGACCCTTAGAATTAAATGAGCTGTTTTGTTAGTGTATATTTAAGACTTTTATAGGTTAATGGCTTCTGTTATGATTTGCTGACCTCTTTGCATGCATGCTGTCTTTCAGATGGTATCCGGCACTCTCTGGCCTCAGAGGCGAGTCTCTGCTGACCCTCTGTAAGGAGTGCAGTTATTTGAGTGAAACAGCGAGACCAGCGCCTCGACTACTCTCTCTCTCTGAGGTACAGCACTGCACCTCTTCCTCCATCCACCATGGCAACATTTTATTTCTCCATTCCTCCATTACCATTAAATGAAGTGAGCAAATCTCATCCCCATTACCCCATTTCAGCTAATCGCCTTGTGTTTTGCTTCATTTGTGTCTAGTTGTCTGTATCTTAGTTGTTTTTGTTCTTCTTCTTTAATCTGACCTACAGTTTTTTCTTTTTTCACCCCTCAGTAGAGTTAATCATTTCCAAGAAAAGAAAAATTGCTTCATATAATATAATGTAATATTATATCATGTTTTTAATTATATTGTGCAATCTTACATCTATTTTCTTCATTTAATATAATATAATTTATGAATATTTAAAATGTTTTTACATTTGTTTACTTATGTATACCTTATACTTATTTCCTTCATTTTATATAATAAAATATTATATTTTATATAATAAATCTATTTTCCAACTGTAATATTTTCTCATAATTGTGTTTTTAATTAGATTTTCTCCCTTGCTTTCTTGGACAAAGCGGCCCTGTCTCATTTGCACACTGATGTGCTTTTCGATAGGCTATCAGCTCGAGTGATTGTGCTTATCTGGTCAAATCTCACAGCTCTAATTACCGTCTTGATCCAGAACCCTGATCCCGCTCCTCTTTCTTCTTTTTCTTTTATTCTTCCCGAGCTGTAATCAGGCAGGTGAACAGCTCTTCAGTTCACTAAAGCTTCTCCTGGCGCGTTAATGAATATGAATGACCTGCAGAAAGCCGCGAGGCACAAGCGGGAGGCCTTTTGCACACCTGAACACACTCAGTAATCACACCGCCTAGTATTGCAAGCACACTTTATAAGTCACAGGCAGGAACACTCCAGAACACGTTCAGAAACATGCTGAGACTTTGTTCACATGAAATCAGATTTTTGCAAGCCTGACTCAAACTGCATTAATCTGACAGCAGTGGGAATGAATGAATGACGCTGTCTGATGTCATAATGTGGGAAGCGTGACAGCCTCAGAAGTCTGAACCATATCAAAGTGACAGCGCTCAAGCGTCGAGAGCTTTGAGACGAGCGCAAGTGAGATTCACAGGCTTTATTTTGAGCTGAGATTTGTCTATAAGTGACTCTGTTGCATCGCTACCTGGCAGATAAAACCTTGTTGGAGATCTTGAATTTTAATGCACCACTTTAACATTCGCTTCAGTTTGAAAAGAGTGAGAAAGATGCTCTCAGGCTCCATGTGTTTTCATTCACACTTAATGTGAATGCTGTAGCACAGTATGACATCTTCAAACTAACACATTACTTCCTGTTTCTATACATAGAAATCCAGCCTTTTGGACTGAGCGATTAAAGGGGAGGTCGAGAATAATATTCACACCAGGCCATGCTGAAGTTATGATATTCTTTTACATCATCACTCAGACTGTCCTATTTATCGCTATAGTAATCTTTTGTTCACCGCTGACCCAAATACCAGATTCACAACTCCACCCAGGGATCAGGTTATATTAAAGCTGTCAAGTCATGATAAAATGATTGGAATGTATCTGTGGTTAGTTTGTTGCCATCTCTTTTACAGATCTTTATTTCCTAAGAAAATGTATAAAAAAATAAATAAAAAGTAGCATGCCAGTACTCTGCCATTTTTCAGCCATATTTAATTTGTGCATTTTATAGAACAGGTTAAAGTTCCATGTTTATCACATAGAACAAAGTGTTCCATTTTATTTTATTATATTTATTTTTATTTTCATTTCATATAACAGAGTACAGTTATTTTTTAAAGCATTTATTTGATTTTCAGGCATAATTAATTTGTGAGTTTTACAGAAGAGAATAAAGTTTGTTGTTTTGTTTTGAGGGAAGCATTTTCAAGCTTATTTGGTTGCCCAGCATGCCTGAAGATTAATGGCAGTTTTGCATGTTCTTTTCAGGAGCTGCCAGGGATTCATGCACATGAAGTTCAGCCAGTCCAAAGACGGCCGCTATATCCTGGGCCAGAACAGCCCTCCATTCGACACCATCCCAAGTGATACACTATTACACCACACACAAACTCCCCATCAAAGGAGCAACACTTGTCCTTGCTCTTCCCTGTGCTAGTTCAGACTCTCTGATTGGTGAGAGCACTGCAGTCCTCATTGCTATGGGTGGAAACATACAGCCAAGGGATATGCCATTGGGAATGAAGAGTTCTTGGATGAACATTGCACAAAATCAGCAACAATGTAAACAAACTTTTGGTCCCTTATGTTTTGATTGTACAACAGCATCTGGTTAAGGACATCAACTTCTAAAATGGACATGTCAGATCAAATTACAGTTAGATCTATTCACATGCTATTTCACATTCTTGTTAATAACACTTTTCCATCTCACAAATGACCCTTCTGTGAACCATACCAAACTGGTGGCAGCAAGACCTGTTGCTTGTAGAGTCATCTGTCTGCATTATTCTCTGCTGGGATGGTGGAATAGCCACCGCTAATGTTTGTTGATCGATTAGCAGCCTCTTAGGATTAGCAGACAGGCCTCTCTATTTTTATAGCTGCTGTGAAAGACATTTACACACAGCCATTTATGACTACATGCTCTTTAAAATTTGTAAAGCCTTTTGGTTCTAGTAAGGCCCTTGAGACCACACACAAATGTTTGGTCCATTCAAGACAGTAGTCCTCAGAAAGCCCTTTTAATTCCTGCATTGTCTTTGTTAGATTTTGTCACAGTGGCTGGTCATAGATCAGTGCATGTTGGCAACTTTATGTTGAGGAAAGTAGCTGATTCTAACTGATAAAGTCAATGATGTGATGTAATTGGTATATTAGGTCACCGGTACAGTACAATGTTAAAAAATGTGTTTCTGTAGCTGCTGTTTTAAACTGATTTATATGTGTTATATAATAAACTTTCTAAAGCTGAATTCTAGTTGTTAACATCATATGCTTCAAACTGCATTTCATGTCAGTTGGGGACAATTTCAGATATAGACTTTTTATTTAATTTATTTTGACTTTTGTTATTAAAAAACATCTTGTTTTTAGGGTGTACCTAAATGGTTGCTAGGATGTTCTGTGTGGATGATAGGATGTTCTAGGTAGTTGCTAGGGTGTTCTTAGTGCCCACTAGAGTGTTTTAGGTAGTTGGGTGGTTGCTACAGAGTCCCTAGGTGGTTGTGGCGATGTTCTGAATAGTTGTTAGTGTTCTGGGTGGCTTTGAGGAAATTCTGGGTAGTTGTTGGGGAGTTCTAGGTGGTTGCTAGGGTGTTCTAGTTGGTTGTTGGGTTGTTGCATACTGACCTAATCCAAAAGAGTCCACCCCATCTTCATAATATTAGACAATCAAAATTGTATCACTTAAAGTAACTAGCAGGTAGTAACAACAGATTACACAAATACTTAAACTTTAGTATGCGCTATAGACACTGATATTGTAGCAAGCACCAGCAGTCAATTTAATTGCTGTAGCTTGCCATGCATATTACTTTAATAGCTTCACATTGTTTATTATCAAGAGACAAAGAAGATGAAGTTTAGACTGACAGAGAGATGCTTTAATGGTTACTACATGCGTTTTTTTTTGTTTTTTTTACCCTGGGAGCATGTGCCATGCACAAAAGATTCGCAAGACTGAGTGTTAAGCATGAGTGTGAACATTTTGCTTTTCCCATAGTGGCCCACAGAAGACAGTCTTCCTAAATCAAAGCGGCGATGTCTGTGTGTTCATGTGTGTGTGCTTCCTCATTATCTCTGTTCTGCGAGTGGAAGCGTTCTGGGATTGCTTTCATTACACTGTCAAATGAAACTGCGGAGAATGATTACTGGTGTGACGAGTGGAGAAGGTGGTTCAGATCGGTCCTTGTCCCTCCAACTCGTTACAGAAGATGGTGAGATAAAATAGGGGAAAATAATGGTTGTTTGCCAGCACATTTTGATGCATTTTTAAATGCAATTACATTTTGGTGTACTTCAAGATGTCTATTAAAACATAGGTTATGCCTCAATATTGTGCATGTGTGCATATTTGGCAGCACATGATAATCTATCAGATCGCTCACTGAAAAACACCTGTGATCAGAGCGAAGCCAGGAATAATTTCACACTCGAACCACACCAATCTCGACCAAGCCCAAAACTCACGATCCTAAAGCGGATGGCATCCAATGCTAGTGCTTTCTGCATTGGCTACTTGTACCGATTGTTCCCAGCTGCTCTGACACACATCCAGGCATGTCCACATGTCGCTCTCGAGTGCCTCGTATCACATTGTCCGAGACAAACGCATTAATCTCGCTCAGACATTCCACAAAACAGGCGACACTCACTCTTGGAGGGAAAGCCGCTTCGACAGGTGTGTCTGCTAGACTGTAACCAGAGATCGCAAAATTTAAACAGCTGAAAGGGGAGCTCATCTACTGTGTCAATACCTCAAAAGCCCTATGGACGTCTTCCGCACAATGAGCCGTGCTAATTCCTCTGGTAATTAGGCTCTTACTAGTCATGGAATAATTAGGCCTTACAAAGAGAGGCATTTCTCAGCCGCAAGCTCAGACAAAAGCCGAGCAGTGAAAAGGGGCCCAGATGTGCACCGAAGGGTGGATAAAATCAACAGCGTTTGAGAGCGCCATCATTATCGTGTTACCGCACTTGAGCTACATGTCATCTGGATTTGACCATCTGTTAATTTACTGACATCTGACCTTTGAACTCTCCTCCCACCCTTGCAGGGCAGCTGCCCCAAATAAAGACCTCTTTCTGGAGAGCTTATCTCCTAAAGCCCAGTCAGATGCAGCTCGCATACGGCTGCAGCTGAAGCCTATTGTTACAGATTGAAAAAGATGGGGATCTGGGGAGGACTGAATGTATCCTTGGCTCTACTTAAGAGGTTAAGGATGGATCATCCAGCAATTCCAGGTCTCAGGATAGTAATTCAGGTGTTCGTGTGATGTGATTAAGCCAAGTAGGAATGCTCCTGGTTCAATATCCTTGGTCTTGAGACAAGATTATCAAGTAATCACAGGTTAAACCCTATGCCTAACCCAAACTTGCTTGTAAAATCAAAGGGCAATGGTTCTTGCAAAATCTAGTCCTTTAATCAAGTCATACAAGCTATATGCCTTAGGATCTCACTGGCAGCAAATTACATTTAGTTAAGTTAAAGGAATTGTGCCTTGTGCTCAGGGGTATACAATTTTGCTCTTGGGAGCTCCAATGTATCTGCCTGGGAGTTTTTAGCAATACTGAAGTCCTTGATTCACTTTCAGGTGGTTTAATTAGGATTGAGCTAAACTCTTCAAGAAGCTGGCCATGTAGGAGTAGTAGTGGACACATCTGGTTTGGCTTATAACTGGGGCAGTACCCTTCAGGGAACATTTTTGTGCTTTACCTACCTCTTAAAGTACTAATATGCACACTGTAAGGGTAGATAAGTTCAAAGGTGTACCTTTGTGGGTACTGCCCAAAGACAAGCTAAAAGTACACTTTTTGCATTTTTCCGACAGTGAAGAACAACCATGTTTTAGTATTACACAATTTTGTCAATTTTATTATTTTGTTAGAAGGACTAACATAATTTGGGCACCCTTTCATTGGCACTCGCCATGTCAAACAAGATGACTGGGCTTGTGTGGTGCTACAGCTTGTCAAAGTCTGGCATTGAAGCATTGTATCTCTGCTTTTATATCCAGTTTGGATCAGTATTTGGTTTTGAAGCAAGGGTACTGGATCGTTCCTCATATTAATTAATGCAAGCAAATGGTACCAATAATTTGGGCCAGTTCAATGACAATTTACACACTCTTGTGTTGTTCCAAACCTGTATAATGTCCTACTGTGTAACACAAAAGAAGATATTTTGTCCATCTGAAAAAGAGATCACTGTTGTTTTGGACCCCATTGACTTTCTTTGTATGGACCAAAACCATTTTTCAAAATCTCTTCTTTTGTGTTCTCCAGAAGAAAGAATGTCATACAGGTTTGGAAGAGCATGAGGGTAAGTAAATATGACAAAATTTTCCTTTTGGGTAAACTTTCCTTTTCAGACCAGTGCTCTAGTTAATGATGACTGGTCTAAACCAATCCTACACCCAGGTCTTGGGCTAATAAGCCTGGTCTCGGACTAATGAGAAGGTTTCCAAACCTTGACCAGAAGTGCACCAAACACATCATTATGGTTTCTAGGTCTAGTTCCTGACACATTTCCCAGGCAACACACGCACACACAAACACCTTCTATCTCAGTCAACCCTTGAAAGCTTGTTAAATGTGACCCATGGTCTCCAATGGGAGAAAATCAATTTAGAGCTCTGCATTGGCACATCCTGAGTCGTTGGTCCAGATGGAGGCATTGTTCACACTGAGTGCTGGGCCAAACAATGTGCCAGTCTGATGTATTCAGCCACAGAGACTCCCCACAGCTCTGACAAGCACATAGACAAATGAATATTCTCAACGGTGGTTATCCACAAAAGCTCAGTGGTCTGCTTTGATCCATTGTACCACAGTGCCATTCATTACATGAGGTGTAGAGGCATATTGTGTGTGGCAAGTGTGTAATGCCTCACTTTAAAGGATTAATGTCCTCTATGTGGCGTTGCTTATTTAAAAGGCTTGTTGTCATGCATTGTGGGTTGCTGTGTGTTTTTGCTCAAGGTTACACATTGCACATAATGCTTTAGCCATCATTGTTTGTTGATGTTGATTCTTCATGGCACTTCAATCGCTTTGGTGTGAAATCTCTTGACAAATTAATTCTGTGATACTGAATGTCTTTGAATTTTTAGCTACGGGATGCCAGCAGACATGATTTTACCTAGGAAACAGCTTAGGCCTTGTAAATGAGCTTCGATTTGTTTAACATTCTATTTTTTCCCTCAACCTGGCTGCAAAGACCACTGTGATAGTGAGAGAGAGAGGCCTACAGCTTAGGATGGTAAATTACTTGAAATGTCACACTTGTCAAATGCTATAAAACCATTCATCAACAAAATGTCACTTGTCCTCACAATGTTCTCAACGCGGACCGAAAACTCATGTTGAACCTCTTTTTTTGTTCAAACAATGCAAGAAGCAGTATGACTAAGCAATTCCTGCCTTTTATCTAACTGAATCAAGTATGACTAAAGTAACTAATTTCTAGAATTAAAGGAATATTCCTGGTTGAGTAGTTGAGCTCAATTAACAGCAATTGTGGCAAAATGTTGATTACGGGAAAAAATTCTACAGTCAATTCATGTTAACATGCCTGTGGCTATACTATAGAAATCCTTAGTATTTTAACGCTTTCAGCCCAGTTCATTTCCTCATTTTAAGTGCCTCATTGTAACCCAGAGTTTTGCTCAAAATGAAGTTGAAATTCATTCAAGTGCTGTCAACTGAATTTAACATTATCCAACAGTATCTTTATATATTAACAATACTGAACCGACAATATCCCTTTAAGAGACATGTCCATAATGATCTGAACTAGCACATGTACTGTATGCACAGCTGTGGTTAGTATTTACTACTGTATGACTCAAAGATTGGTGCCATTGATCATGATTTTTCACAGACAAAACCATTTATTATGAGGCTACTATGATGCATGTATCAAGTGACTAAACTATAGAGCTCGGTCCCTATTCATAGACAAAATGTCTGTGCATTGCTTTCATTATTGGCCTGTTTATGCAGTCCATTTCAATGTGATGTCACAGCTCCCTCTAGTGTATACATGCAAATAAAAGCAGAACAGATAAGGCAATCTTAACATAAGATGCCTGTTTTTCTTCAAACTAACATATCACTCTTTATATTTTGTCAATTTTATGTCAGTTAGTAAGTACTATTGAGCAAAACAATCTAAATTTCACATTCACAATGCAACCACCTCATCTTCCATTCTGCCATGTAAACCGCTTCCACAGAATATTAACCATAAACATCCACAGTCATCTTTAAAACACTCAATTTGTTAAGTGTATACAAAGTATTATTACATCTAGCTTGTGTGATAGGTAAGAATAGCAAACTATTCAAAATGTTTTTGTCTAATAATAAACTGTGGGAAAATGTTAAAGGTCAGTCATACACATAGAACTATAATAATGCATATAATACTGTTAAGGTGTTTTCCTTCATGCAAATTGGATTATCTTGATAAAAAAGATTGCTCACCTAAGCTTTTGAATGATTACATTCTGTAGTGGTTCATTTTATGTGCTCAAAGCACATGCTCAGTTTCATAAATATTAATACATGTAGAAGTAAATTCAGTTTGTGTATCCTTTGGGTCAGCATTTGTTCAGTCACACTTTGATTGAGCTTGTTGTCCCTTTGAAATCTCATAATCAATGGATGCCTTTAGTATGAAAGCAAATCCAGGTTTTGTAATCCTCAGAGAGCTGAAGAACAGTCAATAATTGTAAGGAACCGTCGCCAAACATCTTGGGAAATAACAAAATCCAGCTCTTTCTGCTGACCCCGTAGTATCATTTTCAAAACTTCCCAAAGAAGGAAGCCCAGCTTTAACCAGCACCGCAGACAGTAGGTCACCTGGCCCTGAGGGGTGTGTGACAGCTGGTGGCATGTGTCCCCATGCTGGTGGTGGGAGTTTGACGGGTGGGAGCTTTACTCAGATCAGGGAGAACTTGGCTGCACCACTTCCCACCCGCCATGCTCGATTTGCTGTTCTCTGCGATGGGAATGACTATTCCCGGAGTGCCGCCTGTCACTGTGGGGATGGAGTCCAGCTGCGTTGGACAGCAACAGCAGCACAGCACACGGAAGAAGGCAGTCCGCATCTCACGCGCTGGAAAGCGGTAGATGAGTGGGTTGAGGGCAGAGTTGAGCACGGCCAGAGCGATGAACCAGTCCACCTTGTAGAGAACGGCACCGCTCTGGACTGCATCCCACATCCAGCAGCAGTAGCAGAAAAGGGGAGCCCAACAGGCCACAAAAATTCCCAGTACTATTACAACCGTGCAAAGTGCGAGTGAGCGATCCGATGGCGAGAACTCACTCTCACCGCTGGATGTCACAAGCAGGTAGATGCTGCGATATAGCACTCGATTGCTGCTAGTAGGGCTGCGAAGATGCTAATGCAGAAGGCTATGTAACTTTGTCGCATCAATGGTAGGACAGTGGAGCAGGTGTGGACTCGCCCAAACAGTTCCAGCCGAGACTGGGCAAGACACTCAGCAGGACCGAAACAGCCCAGCAGGCTCCCAGAGAGGCTAGCAACCTCCCCTTCCTGCAGTCTCACACGGCCGTGAACGAACCATCGCATGTGGCTCGATCCCAATGGCGAGCAAGCTGAAGGTGGAAGCGCTAAGTGCCACAAACATGCTCCCCTCTCAGCAGCCACTGGCCAGGACTGAGGAAAAAGTATTGCGCCAGAGGTGAAGATGTTAACCATGACGCCACTCCAGCTAACAAGTCCGAAAGTGCCAGATTGCCAATGAGAAAGTACATGCGGCTGTGGAAGCGCTTGTTGCCATAGTGCCAGTAGTACAGTGATGTTCTCCAACACGCATCAGAGCGCAGATAAAAATGAGGAAGGCTGTCTTGCATGTACCGGTGCTTTTGGTGTTCCCCATTTGCCCGAAGTGGTTATAATAGCTAACTATAATATCATTCATTCCAGGTTCAAGCTCGAATTCCATTTTCCTCACGCTCTGTTTTTCAACAGCAGATGGCGTCTATGAGCACATTCCAGTGAGAAAGATGGAAAAGGAATCCACCACTTCACACATTAAGATTCTTGTTGGATCTGCTAACAAATAGAAACAAAACAGATCAAAGAAAATATAATCTGACCTGACATTCGGTTTAATATGCATGCACAAAATGTTTTTAAACCAGCCTAAGATGGTAACATTGTTTCGTCTAGTTTAATCTTATTTTAGGTAGTTTAAGATGGTCTAAGCAGCATGAAACCAGCAGAAAGACCAGTTTGGGAGACTAGCAAACCACTTCAGGCTAATTTAAGATTTTATTTTTATAACAAAGATATGGTGGATTGTATCACACAAACAGTTCTGAACGAGTAGACATGGAAGTGGTTTTAGCCTGTGAAGGTGTAGAAATGTTCAGGTAATATGTTTTTGTGCCAGTACTGCAATGCATTAGGTCATATTTAAATTAATAATAAAATATCATCTATCAATCTATATTTCTGTCTGTCTGTCTATCTATCTATCTATCTATCTATCTATCTATCTATCTATCTATCTATCTATCTATATTATATTATCAGTGACTATTTTGCAATAATTATCTGTGTTCTTATTTATTAGATTATAAGTTAAAAATCTGACATAATACCATAAAAGTTTTATGACTTCCACTTGAAATTATAATGTGACTATTAGGCTATTGAATATCATTTGGTGTCATCGGTTGTTGTTTCTTTGATGTTATCATAACAATCAACCCACTCTGACTGCAACGCTATAGTCTGAATTAAAGCAGATTTATTTACGAAAATACAAATATTTACAGTGAATTATTACCATGGTAAAATTTTGTACAGGTAACAAAGAAATCAGTTATGCAAAGCTTTTCTTTCTAAGATTATAGGTGATGAAACAGACTTACCAGTTATTTATGACGAGAGATGCACCTATATCTTGGATTACTGGTTAATAAATAAACCTTTAAAAGTTCCAACATGTACTCAACGAGCAGACGTGTGGAATTGTTTATCCTTGAAGCACTTTTTCCAAATAGCAACGGTTTGCATCCGTCTTTTCATCTACATCCAGGTTTTTGGGTTTAACTAGTGCTGTCAGATTTTAACGAAAATAATTCACCTGCGAGTTGTGATCCTAAACTCTAAACTCTCCTGTCCTCAACATTCGCTCACATTCTGAGCGGGAACTCAACAACACTGGAGTTTTACAGTCAGCGAGTGAACGTTCCGTCGTCTGTGTTTGGATGGTTCTGAATTTGAGTTTGTTTGAGAAGGGCGCGCGCTAATATTTCAGACCGTGATGATGAAGCGCGCACGTGCTTGAGAGTCTTCTGATGTTCGTGTTATTTCTACGGGTGTCATTAGACTGGCATCCCACGAACTGAGGGAAATTACTAGGTTAAGTCACGCAGGATGACCTAACCTCGTACAAGTCTTGAGCACCTGACTTGAGCGTACAAGAGTGTTTTACACGACATTTAAGCACGAGAGGGTGAAAGAGCGCGAAAATACCAGGTTTGGAAGTTGAAATAAGTTGATTTGGACAACTTTTCTTTTAATATGAAAGGGTTATGACTAATAATCATTGTTCATTATGGCACTGATCATAAAACATTTAATTCCGTAATTATTTACTTCACATCATGTTGTTTTGATTTTCTTTCTGATTTTTTTTATGTAATTCTTACTTATGTGGACTCAAGTGTCACAAAAGTAATAGCCTACATAAGAGTCTGAGACCTTTTAGTCTTGTCAAGTCATTATTGTTGACCCTTTGTGAAGGAATCAGATCTTTTCAATAAATAGTTTGTTGCAGTAAATTTGTTCATTAATACTTACTGCTTCAGTGATCCTTAAGAACTAATTTTATAATAACTTTATGATTTTGCATCCTTTTCAGCTTGAAATGTACTTCAGTACCCATTAATTCTAACTGCATGAAAAAAATGACAAGTTTATTCTTCAGAAATTCATATTAGTGTTCCACACCCTGAGGAAAGATTGTCATATGAGTTTTGAACATCATGAGGGTGAGTAAATGACAACAGATTTTTTACAGTTCTGGGTGAACTAGCCTATTCCTTGAATGGGACATCCAGAATAACCCAAAGTACGTGACAGATTGTATTTTAGCCTGAACACATTTCCTGATGTGATGACAAGCCAAGACCCACAACATTTCCACTTACAACATCTCATATCCATTCTTTGATCAAACATTGTTTCTCATGATAAAATGGGAAATGCCTTTTATTCCCTCTCGCTGATCAGGTCATCATTCACCCATAGCCTCGACCGCTCAAGACACACGCTCAAAAAAAAAAAAAAGTTCTGTCTGGTTTCATATGTGACATGGTTGGCCTAAAGTTAGACCTTGGCTCTAAATAGCATGCACTCTGCTTGATGATTATTAAATATAAAAACATCAAAGCTGTTACTAATGCAGCTGTTTTTGACACCCCTTTCCAAATTGTTCTCCTTTGCTGTGCACAAACTAGGGCTTCACATTCTCACAGTATTCCCAGAGGACAGTGTCCAATCTAGTGCTCCAGCCTGGGATGGTGCATGGGCAAAGGAATGTTTGGGAGGGGTGCTGTGTGGACCACTATCATGTTCTTTGGTTCTGATCTCCCTACTTTCTCAGTCCAATCATATGGAAGATCTCAAGCTGGGTGAAGGAAATGTGGTGAACAGAGAGTGAACAGTTCCTAAAATAACAAAGTGTGGAGAACATTTTTCCAATATAAAGAACCTTTTATGCAAAAAAAAGGTTCTATGAATGTTAAATGTTCTTTACAGAACTATCCATGCCAATAAAGTACCTTTGACAATTGAAAGCTTTCATGAATGTTAAAGGTTCTTCATAGTTCCACAGAAGCCAATAAAGAACCTTTATTTTTAAAAAATGTTGGTGCCATTAATACCTTCAAAACACCCAGAAAACATTTTTATGACTGTTGTGCCTACTCCCACATTTTGTTTAACTTGGACTTTGGGGAAAGGAGATGCTGTAGATGCAAAGCCCCTTGTGATTTCTCTTCCGAGTAATCAGCCGGTCATTTTATGTATGTTTTAATAGCAACATGTGCTAGATTTATTGCGCTTGGTGTTTGGTATGCTTATGGGTACTGCTGTGAGTTAAGGCTTCCTGACACTAAACTTAGTGGTGAGTTGACTGGTTTGAAATGTAAAGTTCAGTGGGAACTCAAGGGGTATGTGTGTTTATGAGTGTAGTTAAAGGGAAAGTCACTCGGCCTTCACCTTTCTGCCCTAGCCCATGCCTCCATCCTAACTGCCCTGAGCCCATACCATAAAGTGTATAAAAACATGGACGTAGTGTCCGTGGACGCCAGTAGTTTTCTGAAGAGTGTTTTTGAAGCTCAAAGTAGGCGGAGCCAGCCATCGCCATCTTGGCAGTGTGACACTCCTGGATCATCGAAAATGGGGAAAAGGTGGGAGCTGGTTGCTGAAGCCACCACCTGGCTCGACGGCAGTGTCAGCAGCGGCAATCCACCTGTCACTCAAGTGGCACACCCTTAACTATGCAGAACTTTAAGGCTTAATTTAATTTGAACGGATGAGTTATAAAAAATTCACCCCTCACAGTTGTCATGAAGGGCAAAATTAGCTAATTAGACCAAAATCATTTTTGTACCAAGCTGTAAACGCCTATGGATTGACTCCCTTTGGAGCCAGCCTCTAGCGGTCAGTCGATGAATTGCAGCTTTAGTCACTTCCGTGTTGGCTTCAGGAGAGCTTGGTCCATACCCATATGTCTCCCATCCTTCGTGATCAGACACCAAACATCTGGCTTTTATGTATACAGACTTACCACATTTTACTATTTCCATCAATAAATGCTTCCTTTTCCATTACCTGTACATCCACGCCACATCAGAACACAACAGCCTGTTCTCACATTCACATTCTCATGATCCTGCAGGGATCCAAGAACGCTTCTAAAAGTCCTGTTTGTATAGCAATCACAGACCTCTTGGACAGATATCTTCTGAAGAGTATCTTATCTTGGCTTTTTCCTGTTGTCTCTTATCAACTGGTGTTTAAGGCATTTACAGTTCAGATGTGTTGCTCACTAAGATACTTGACACGCGTTGTAGTACCTTCTACAGGTCTATTTTGGCTTGTAGTTGAACTGCTTTTCTGCATTTAAAATTGTGAGTAATTTGTGAGAATAAGGACTATTTGTAGGTTATTTGTAGGCTATGAATAGAAGGATGCATGGATTCCCCATCAGATTCAAATGGATATTTAATGCAACTTCCAAAACCTAAATTATAATAGTTGTAAAAAATAAATGTAACCTTTAAATGAGTTACAAGATTATTGAAGGTAAAATGTAATATTACAGTGCTGTAAGCTTAGGAAAGAGGTCATCTATCATATCAAACCATCTCTGTCCCCACAGATTGGACCAACCATTTGTCTTCTGGAATTCAAGAAATATGCATTTTGGCTTCATATGTCCAAACAAAACTTATTCTATATTTAGCATAGTGTCAAGGTCAAAATGAGACTCCCTTAAGAGTGTTCCAGAAGGCTGAAGTGATTCTTAATGTGTCTTATTTCATGTCTACCCAGAATCAACTCTCTATGACGCCTCAAACGCTCTGGACCAGTATGTCTTCAAACAGCCAGAGAACATCTTCATGAATCCAGTCCTCACTCTTCCTAACACATCACCACATTCTCAACAGTCTGGGAGTTCTTGACACTGTTTTAAGGGAAGGAGACATTGCAGGATATGTTATTAATCAACTCCCCTTTCATTTGATGATGCACAAGTTTAAAGCTTGCATGCTAGGATGCATTTATGTGAATAAGCGAATTCTGATGAAGTGATCAGTGTGAAAATAAGGAGAGGTATATATTAATATATAATATTTACTATATCATTCAAACATTTTAATAATATATGATATGTTTTATTAAAGTAACTAAAATATGATTATTGGGGTATACTTTAATATATAGCCAAGCTTATATTTTAATACATTATTATTATTATTATTATTATTATTAGGACCCTGCTAGGATGCATTTATATGTGAATACATTTACATTTATATATATCTAATGAAGTCTATGAGAAAATTATTTAAGATATAAATAATATTTACTTTAATATTTGTTTAATAACATAAAATAGCTTTATTATAGTTTATTTGGGTAAAATTACTATATTTTAGTATATATATATATATATATATATATATATATATATATATATATATATATATATATATATATATATATATTAATGTATTACTATTATTTATAATGTTTAATTATATATTTTAAGACCTCAACAAATCATCAATACTGTATGTGTGTTTTCTGATACTGTTAACTATGGACCATGGCATTGTTAGCCCTATACCAGTTGAGCTAGAGGACATATTATATTTAATATTTTATTATTTATCACTTTATTTGCATAGCTTTATTTCATTAGTTTTTTAAAGTCTAGTTATTTGATTGCGGAGAGCCCCAAAAGACAATTTCTTTCTTTTATTTTTCAGCAAAAATGAAACCTTCTGAAATGTTTTTGTATCTTATCTTTTGTATCTATGTTTTGTAATTATTTGTATCATATCCCTCATGAATATTTCTGCACCAGACTAATTCAGTGTCACTGTTGTTTAGACTAGAGGATGAATAGAGGGACTGACCATGGTCTTCTACCAGTCAGACCTGACATAAAGAGCAGAGATAGAGATCTGCAGAGGTAGCACGCGTCCCTGTTGACCTTCTCACTGCATCCAATGAAGATCAAGACTGACTAACTATTGTACCAACCTTCCAAAAGCTCCATGGCTCCATAACTGTGCCTCACCAACTAAAGTGCTAAAACAACATTTCAGCCAGATACCCTCAATAACTCTAAAATCCTGCCACTAGAGAATGAGCAGATAGTAAATCCTTATTACCCAAATAAGGGTTCTCTTTCACCAGTGTTACTGCAGTTCAGTGCTTTTAGCTTTATAAAATAGGACATAAGATGTTATAATAGGGATAATACCATTATTATAACATATTTACCACTCATAACGTGTAAATGTTTCAGCACTCAAGAAATTATTATTTCATTTGAAATATGTTAAGAAAAAGCTGTATTCTACAAACCCGATTCCAAAAAAAGTTGGCACACTGTAGAAATTGTGAGTAAAAAGGAATGGAATAATTTAGAAATCTCATAAACTTATATTTTATTCACAATAGATATATGAATAACATATCAAATGTTGAAAGTGAGACATTTTGAAATGTCATGCCAAATATTGGCTCATTTGATTTCATGAGAGCTACACATTCCAAAAAGTTGGGACAGGTAGCAATAAGAGGCGGAAAAGTTAAATGTACATATAAGGAACAGCTGGAGGACCATTTTGCAACTTATTAGGTCAATTGGCAACATGATTGGGTATAAAAGAGCTTCTCAGAGTGGCAGTGTTCTCAGAAGTCAAGATGGGCAGAGGATCACTAATTTCCCCAATGCTGCGGCAAAAATAGTGGAGCAATATCAGAAAGGAGTTTCTCTGAGAAAAATTGCAAAGAGATTGAAGTTATCATCATCTACAGTGTATAATATCATCCAAAGATTCAGAGAATCTGGAACAATCTCTGTGCGTAAGGGTCAAGGCCGGAAGACCATATTGGATGCCCGTGATCTCTGGCCCTTAGACGCACTGCATCACATACAGAAATGCTACTGTAATGGAAATCACAACATGGGCTCAGGAATACTTCCAGAAAACATTGTCAGTGAACACAATCCACTGGCATGGGCAGCTTACACATCTGGAAAGGCATCATCAATGCTGAAAGGTATATCCAAGTTCTAGAACAACATATGCTCCCATCCAGACGCGCTCTCTTTCAGGGAAGACCTTGCATTTTCCAACATGACAATGCCAGACCACATACTGCATCAATTACAACATCATGGCTGCGTAGAAGAAGGATCCGGGTACTGAAATGGCCAGCCTGCAGTCCAGATCTTTCACCCATAGAAAACATTTGGTGGATCATAAAGAGGAAGATGCACAAAGAAGACCTAAGACAGTTGAGCAACTAGAAGCCTGTATTAGACAAGAATGGGACTTGAGCAACTTGTCTCCTCAGTCCCCAGACGCTTGCAGACTGTTATAAAAAGAAGAGGTGATGCCACACAGTGGTAAACATGGCCTTGTCCCAACTTTTTGAGATGTGTTGATGCCATGAAATTTAAAATTAAATAATTTTTCCCTTAAAATGATACATTTTCTCAGTTTAAACATTTGATATGTCATCTATGTTGTATTCTGAATAAAATATTGAAATTTGAAACTTCCACATCATTGCATTCTGTTTTTATTCACATTTGTACAGTGTCCAAACTTTTTTCGAATCGGGTTTGTACTTAAGTTGGGCTGTGGCTCATAGGGGCCATGTTGAGATCAGGTTCTAGCTGAATACTACAATAGCTTTGGGAACAGCAACCTCCTGATTTTGTGCAACTGACCCTTCGAGGGAGTTTGATTGACAGGTGATCTGACCAATCATAACACAGAATCTGACTATCAGAAAGCTGCTTGGTTTGAAAGTGAGTTCTGTGTGAGCTGTGTGGGTTTTCTTCTGTGTGGTTCAATTTGTTCTGTGGTTCATCGCTGTCTGATAAATTTGCCAAAGTGTGACTGCACCTTCGAGTGAAAAATTAAATCATTCAGTTATGAGATGAAGTTTAAAATAAGTCACAGTTTGTGAGAAATAAAGTCACATTTTGAGAAACAAAGTCACAATTGTGGCAAATAAAGTTTGTGTGATGTGAAGTCACAATTGCCTTTTACAACTTTTACATAACATACATAAACAAAAATGTAGTTTTCAGTTCCTTTTAATGAGAGAAGACTAAATGATGAGTAATGTGTGCAAGTTTCATGCATTTAAAATGAATGACATTTATAGCAACATGTGTGAGTGTTTGAAAGTGACTTATAATATTAATGAAATGCTGAATGATAAGACAAAATTCTGGTCTGGTTTAGATTAATGGGTGCTTGTGTATTATTCTCTGGATAAACTTAAAATGTGCTCAATGTGTTGTTGATCACAGATATAAACAATTGCATTTTACCACTAAATTGCTCTTAGGATACGATCTGTAAAATTTCAAGCTGCACTGAGATAACAAAGTATGGCACGGTGCCATTTCTGCTGGTCTTGAATCAGCCTACACACAACCAGGACAACAGACTTAGAAAACTCATTTTGGATCAGGTCTGAGATCTTTGTAGCTCATCTGTCTGGCACATTTTCTCCTACCGCCTAGGCCAGCACCTTCGCCACTTGTGTTTATACACCTCTGAGACTGAGAGTGTTGTTTAAAACTGGGCTCTAACAGAACTATATTTTGTGGGGGTCTGCAGGCATCGTAGCATTGCGCTAACGCTATGATACGCATTGAATGGGTGATTAGAGCACCTGCAGTGAGGTGAAGGTGTGGAGGTTGAAGATGCTGGAAGGTCATGTGGTGCTGGGAGGGCTCTTTACAGAATGTGGTGTGAAAATAAACTTAGCTGGGCGTGGGCAGAAAAGAAAGAGAGAAAAGAAATGAATTGATGTGGAATTATCTCTCTAATGAGCTCATCCGCCTCGGCCTCCTCCCAACTTACAGACTACTACATGAAACCCAGCAGTGTCTATTTGAAAACTTTAGTTTAGTTAGCAGTTAGCTTAATCAGATTGATGTAATCAGTAAATTTTTTTGTTATGGTGTTTAAAATTGTTAACACAAGGTATTTTAACATTATTCTGGGTTATAATATTGTATTTCCATGCTTCATATTTATATTTTGAGTTAGCAGTTCAAATGTATACCTTTCCAGTTTCAGTGCTAACTTTAGCAGCGTAGCCTTGCTCTGGAACATTTTTTCATAACTCAGGCTTAAAAGTGACTCTAACACTTTCAGAACGATGAACAATAAAACACTGAAAGCCAATCGAATCCAAATGACTTTAAAGAGCTTGATCATTTAAAGCAGGAGACAACAGAACTCAGCCTTATAATCAACAGAATGTTATCATCCTTTGGTGTGGATGCTAATATAGCTATCTTTATGATTACTGTTATTGTTCTTGGTGTGAACTGGCCTTTAGTCATATCCCCTTCAGTCACTGTTAAATCCTAGAAAGGGTCTGGCGTTCTACAGCAGTTTTCCAAAGTATTTTAGCTGTAGGTCAGCACACCCATAAATGGTTCATGCTGAGGTGCCTCCTGGGAAGGAGTTTTATCAGTACTAACGTGCTTCAATCACGCCTCGAAAAGGGTTGTTGATTCTCATGGCATCCATTCCACATCAGCTCTAAAGAATTGTTTTCTATGGACTGGAACCAAAAGATTAAAACAGAACCCTCTGAGGAGGCTGACTGTCTTGACTAGCGTGAGGCTAAGACTTTTTTTGCTTCATTCGGAACAAGTGACAACTTTAAGACTTCTGGATGGCTTACATTTTGCCCTCAGATGAATTTTCAATGTTTTATTTAGGTAACGAATGAAGTATATTTAGCTATAATACATGTTTATGCAAATGTATAAGAAATGTGTTCAAATGCTAGTTGTTTACACTGGAAACCGCATGCTTGAATATTTAGCTTGACACTCAATATCTGTCCACAAGTGCTTTTCAAGATGTTGCTTTTCCATATAGGACCTTTGGAAATGGCCGCTGAATGATTCCACAACACTTCGAGTAAATCAACAATGCTGTATAGCTAACTAGCCTAACCGATTGAGCTTAGCTCCTACACAAGAGAGGAATTGTGTTGGATATCTGAGGCACTTGTGTGTACCTGAGTCGACTGTGAATGCGCTGTGTGTCTAGCTGATTTAATGACACCACTCACAGCCCAAATTACGCTCAACTTGCTGTACGTTTGGAAAAACAACACTTTAAGTCCTGCAACACTGAATCTCTTGTGTAACATCAAGAGGTTGAATTAGCTCTTGCAGCTAGCTAATCCTGTCGACGATCTGGTAATGTTTATCCTCTTAATCTCACCTTCTTTTTTTTGATACACCTAATGCAAAACTATTTAAATGAACTGTACTAAAAATAGAGCAAGAATGTGTGAAGAGAGAGGATATTTGTCAAGGTAAACAGAGAGGCTGTCCTGGGTAAAGTTGTCAACTTTAATTGCTGCTTACAAGAAATGCTCCTCCAATTACCACCTCTGGCTTTACTAAAACTGCCTCCAGCTTGTCTACAATGAACTGACAGAAAACTATTTAAAAACTGCAATAAATGCCATGATAATTTACAATTTAGAAGGCGCTTTATTACATTTTAGTATCAAATTGTCACAACAGGAGACATATAATCTCTTATTTGCTCTGAAAACCTCGACGCGATAATGCTAGGGTGGTTTGCCAGGGTTTAGATGCTAAAGTGTCTTGAGGGGTTTTTAGCATGTTACGCACAAGGTGCTTGGTCCACCCCAAGATTTTCTGGACTCTGTACATATATAGGATTTTATTGCCAGGTGAGTCTATTTACTTATAAAAGCAATTAGCATTTTTTGAGTTAACGCTCATGAATATACATCTGCAACTACATAACTTTACACGCTTACTCCCAGATAATCCTGTTTTTGTAAGAGCTCAGACGGAGTGTTGCTGTTCTGAAAAGAAACCCAGGCTCAGTGAAATAAGCACAGGCAATTGGGATCCGATCCTACAGGAAGAGCTGCAGCCCGCGCAGTCTGAACTAAACAGAATAGAGGTTTAAATCCCAGTTAATCTAGATTGAAGGATGCAGTTTACTCTGGGAACTCACTGAGGGCTATCTGACCATCAGTGCTGGGTTTGTCTACAGCCTTTACTCTGGCATAAACATCCTGTTTATACTGTGAGAGAGAAAGAAAATGATACATGTTAGAAACACTCAATATTTTTTGTCCAAGTTTACAGTAAGCTAGAAAAATTAGATCTCACTAATATCTCCTTTCATTTCTCCTTTTATGTAAAATCTATATACAAATAATACTTCTTCATGCCTATATATTTAAAAGTCTGTTCATTTAACAAATTATTACAACATAAATATTAGAACATATTTTAAAGTAAAACGATAAATGATATTAGCCTACTGTAAAATTCCTCTGCAAATAATGGTCACATGACAAATCCGTAATGATCAGGCAGAAATGCAAGGATCAGATGTTATCCCAGACTTGAACTTGTGACATCCACAAACTAGACCACAAAATATTGTTCCCTTATTTTATCCGCAATGACAAATTCGTTCATTATTTCCTTTAGAGCGTCAGCAGATGACCTGACCGCTATGTCCGCTGAGCCTGTGGGTGAGATGAAAATTATTAATATTTGGCTAGTCATCCCAACAAGGCAGCCAGCCACCGTGATGAGTGACCACCACCTTTTGTAGATTTTTATTTATTTATTTATTTTTTTGATATGACGTAAGTCTAGTTCCCTTTATCATTTAGACATTACTTTCAAAAGTTCAATTATTTTCTATTTAAAGCGCACGTTTAAGAGAGTCTAGGTAATGTTGCTGTTGCCCCTAGTGGTGGTTTATAAGTGTCAAACAACAGACCGGCTTTTAATTGTGTTTGCTTTAAAACCAATCATAGAAAATAAAATCAAATTCAGTTTTGATAAAGTTTAGGTAGGCTACAAATATTTCGAATACTGCACAGACAGAAAACATAGTATTAGCTTACTATCATTAAAGTGTGCAAGCATTCTAAAATGAGCTGTTTTCAACTTATCTATTTTAGTGTCTGAACAATGTTTTTTTGTGATAGGAAATCTGGCAAATGGCGGAAATAGTATTTGTGTTTATTTAGGCCTGAATCATTCATGTAAACTATCAGCACATCTATTTTAAATGTTTTAGTGGAAATTAAATCATGTTTTTGTATTCAGTTCATAAGAAGAACAGGCTTTCCAACATCCTGAAACCACTGGTAAAAAAATATACTTACAAAATACCTCAAAATATGTGAGATGTTCTCTGATAATTCACTGATGTGGGATTAATATACACACACACACACACACACACACACACACACACACACACACACACACACACACACACACCACACACAGTTGTACAGATTAAGATTAAAATCAAAAAAACTTTTTCCCTAATACCTTAAACTTTCTGTTTATTTTCAGGTTTAAGGTAGATTCTGAATCAGTATTCTGTTGTTGCAGATGATTAAAAAATAATCAAAGGTCAAAACTGTTGTAACTGGCTGTTTGAAGAAAAGTTCTGAATTAAACATAAATGTTGTTTCACTGTTAGTTAAATGACCAAGTTTATATTTTGCATAATCATGTGTTTGGTATTCTGTTCCTATTTTGCTCTTAAGATGTGTCATTCATAGAAAAGAACACATTAATAAAGTGAGATAACTCTGACATTGGCAATGTTGACATTACAACTGAGGAATTAGTATGGTAATTTGATAAATCACAACTGTTTCAGATGATGACCAAGCCAGCCAGTGATTGAATCATGTGAAAACCATTTCTGATTGTGACATTTGAGGTACAAGGAAACTGTGTTATTTGCAACATGTTTGCTTTCATTTTAACAGCTGATGGGAATAGAGAACTATTGATATACAGTTAAAGAGAATTGATGACTGGAGAATTCATGTGAAGTACATGTGAAAGTCTTGTGTTTGCATTAACTTTTTGTATATGGTAACCATATTATGGTTTTATCGGTACATTACCATGAAGGTTTAATAAATCAAAGTTAACAACAGTAAGAGGTTATTCTCATTTCAGGAGGCCACAGACATTGCCCTGGTGGTTTTGGTACATATGTTTGTATAATGTTTTGCACCACCAAAGAAAATTTGTAGAAGATATGTTCAAGAATTGTTTACTTGAGTTTTTCTCCTTCAGTGACTAAGTTCATCTCCTTCCTGACTCTGCAAGCAAGAAAACAAAGAAGGAAAAAGCTCAGGTCAACCTGCTGTCTCTCTGCCATAGAAGGGAATCGGAAGAAGCAAGAAGCCTTCCCCTGTGGCCATCTGGCACTCTAAGAGCAAATTTCCAGCAATGTTGTTGCAAATGTGTCCAGTGTGGCTTGTGGACACGGGCACAGTGTATGTCTCCTGTCTGGGCAGCTCACACAGAGTCCCCTTTCTCGCTCACAAATCGCCTTCCTAATGAAGCCAGTTGTCCCACTCTGCTCTCCGTTTCCTCTCTCCCTTAGAAGAAAGAAACAGCAGAGCAGCGAGGTTTAAAACCGGGCATTGAGTGAACTCCTGCGACTTTCACCTGTCTGCCGCCGAGCCCCTGTGTGCTTCACTCTTACCCAATGCCTTGATTTGCCGATGTGCTTCACATGTGAAGATCAGCACCCATCGCGGCTGTGGGTGGCTTGATTTCCTTCAGGGCATCTAGGAGGAAGCCACCATGGATGACTCCATGTCATTAACGGCCTCAGATGCTAAAGAGTGGGTGTGTTCTGGTGAAAGCCAGAATCCCGCCTCTGATGCAGACAACATGGCCCAGCATGGACAGCGAGCAAATCCACGCTCTATCTAAGGCTGTGTAGGATCTTGGCCTGGCTTGGTAGGCTCTAGAAGAGCCCACCCACAACCTTCTTGACGAGGGGTATCTGAAGGGACATAGATGACCTCTCCTCCGGTCTCAAGATCTCCACCCAGAACGGTTCGCTCCCCTCCAGCGAGACGGAACGCGACGCTGTGATGCTCAGAGACTCCATCGCCTGACATGTCCGTGCTACGTTAGCCAAAGGTAAAGTGCACACTCACCTTGGCCCTGGTGCTTGTGTTCTTGATGTTTCTGCTCAGATACCCACGATCCTGAAGGCGCACCGGTGCGTGCTTCATGTAAGGGTTAACGACACCACCCTCGGCGAGCGGAGACACTGAAGAGGGACTTCAGGAGCCTGATCGAAACCGCAGCGACGATCATCGTGTCAGGACCGCTCCCCACGTATCGACGAGGACACAAAAGGTTCAGTAGACTTTTGCTTTAAATGAATGGTTATCGTTATAGTGTAAAGAACAGAAACTGCTCTTTGTTAATAATTAGAATCTTTTCTGGGAGCATCCTAGGCTTTTTCGTGCAGATGGCCTGCACTCCAAGTAGAGTCGGAGCAGAACTCCTGTCTGACAACATCTCCAGGACTCTACGCTCCATATGACCAGTAAGCCAATTCTCAAATAACTGCTATGATGGCTTTTGTTCTACCTGCTTAAATGACAGAAGTACCTGCCTATCCAGTCTATTAAGACTGTGTCTGTTCCCAATAGTGAGGTCAATAAAATAAATGAATAAAAACAATTTTTAAAGTTTGGGCTCATAAATATTAGATCACTCACACCCAAAGCAGTTATTGTAAATGAAATGATCACAGATAATAGTTTTGATGTACTGTACTCTGCTTGACTGAAACCTGGCTAAAACCAAATGATTATATTGGTCTAAATGAGTCTACTCCACCAAGCTACTGTTATAAGCATGAGCCCGCCAGACTGGTCGTGGGGAGGTGTTGCAACAATATATAATGATATTCTCAATGTTACCCAGAAAACAGGAAATGAATATGCAAAAGAAATCTATCGTATCTCTTGCTCTGGCTCCTAAAAGAATTTGCAGATTTCCTCTTAGACCTATTGGTTACCGTTGATAAAGAACAAATTTTCAGAGATTTTAACATTCAAGTTGATAATACAAATGATGCACTAGGCGCTTTACTGAGCTAATAAACTCTTTTGGAGTCAAGCAAAATGTCACCGGGCCACTCACCGCTTTAATCAAACACTAGATTTAATTATATCGCATGGAATCGATCTTACTGATATAGATATCGTACTCAAAGTAATGATGTTACTGACCATTTCCTTGTATCGTGCATTCTGCATATTAATGATATTAACTATATAGCTTTATCGTATCGTCGGCAGAACTATTGTTCCAGCCACCAAAGACAGATTTGCAAATAACCTGCCTGATTTATCTCTACTGTTATGTGTACCCATAAATACACATGAACTAGATGAAATGCCTGGTAACATGGGCACTATCTTCTCTAATACATTAGAAGCTGTTGCCCCATCAAATTGAAAAAGGTTAGAGAAACCGTACTGTGTCATGGTACAACAGTAATACCCACTCTCTCAAGAAAGAAACTCGTAGCCTTGAGCACAAATGGAGAAAACTAACTTGGAAGTTTTAAAATTATGGGAAAAAGTATGTCCAGAAAGTGTACAAGCAATAGGGATAACCATACTCCTGGAGAGGATTGTGAAACAAAACCCATTCAAAAATGTGGGGAGATTCACAAAGAGTGGACTGCAGCTGGAGTCATTGCTTCAAGAACCACTACGCACAGACGATGCAAGACATGGGTTTCAGCTGTCGCATTCCTTGTGTCAAGCCACTCTTGAACAACAGACAGCGTCAGAAGCGCTCGCCTGGGCTAAAGACAAAAAGGACTGGACTGCTGCAAAGTTATGTTCTCTGATGAAAGTCAATTTTGCATTTCCTTTGGAAATCAGGGTGCCAGAGTCTGGAGGAAGAGAGGAGAGGACACAATCCACATTGCTTGAGATCCAGTGTAAAGTTTCCACAGTCAGTGATGGTTTGGGGTGCCATGTCATCTGCTGGTGTTGGCCCACTGTGTTTTCTGAGGTCCAAGGTCAATGCAGCCTATACCAGGAAGTTTTAGAGCACTTCATGTTTCCTGCTGCAGACCAAATTTATGGAGATTTCATTTTCCAACAGGACTTGGCACCTGCACACAGTGCCAAAGCTACCAGTACCTGGTTTAAGGACCATGGTATCCCTGTTCTTAATTGGCCAGCAAATTCATCTGACCTTAACCCTTAAAGAAAATCTATGGGGTATTGTGAAGACGAAGATGCGATATGCCAGAACCAAGAATGCAGCTGAAGGCCACTATCAGAGCAACCTGGGCTCTCATAACACCTGAGCAGTGCCACAGACTGATCGACTGCCATGCCACGCCGCATTGCTGCAGTAATTAAGGCAAAAGGAGCCCCAACTAAGTATTGAGTGCTGTACATGCTCATACTTTTCATGTTCATACTTTTCAGTTGGCCAAGATTTCTAAAACCTTTCTTTGTATTGGTCCTAAGTAATATTCTAATTTTCTGAGATACTGAACTTGGGATTTTCCTTATTTGTCAGTTATAATCATCAAAATTAAAAGAAATAAACATTTGAAATATATCAGTCTGTGTGTAATGAATGAATATAATATACAAGTTTCACTTTTTGAATGGAATTAGTGAAATAAATCAACTTTTGATGATATTCTAATTATATGACCAGCACTGGTATATCTCAACAAGACCAGATGAAACTTTTAAATTATCTAAGCTAACAGAGTGTGTTAAAAATGTAAAGATTGGATGACCAATAATTTTCTCCTATTAAATTCAGATAAGACAGAGATATTACTTATTGGACCAAAAACATTACACAGAATCTTGTAGATTACAATTTGCAATTAGATGGATGTACAGTTACTTCCTCTACAGTCAAAAATCTGGGTGTTATATTAGACAGCAACTTGTCTTTTGAAAATCATATTTTCCATGTTACAAAAACAGCATTCTTCCATCTTAGAAACATTGCCAAGCTATGAAACATGTTACCTGTTTCTGATGCAGAAAAGCTGGTTCATGCATTCATGACCTCTAGACTGGACTATTGTAATGCACTGCTAGGTGGTTGTCCTGCATCTTCAATAAACAAGCTATAGGTAGTCCAAAATCCAGCTGCTAGAGTCCTTACCAGGTCAAGAAAATATGATTATATTACCCAAATCTTACAGTCTTTGCACTGGCTACCTATTAAGTTCTGTATCAGTTACAAAATATTATTACTTACTTATAAGGCCCTTAATGGTTTAGCTCCTGTGTGCCTAACTAGTCTTCTACCATGCTACAATCCATCACGCTCCCTAAGGTCACAAACGCTGGACTTTGGTTGTACCTAGGATAGCAAAGTCCACTAAAGTAGGTAGAGCTTTTTCCCATTGGGCTCCCAAACTCTGGAATAGCCTTCCTGATAATGTTGGGTTCAGACACACTTTCTCTGTTTCAAATCTAGATTAAAACACACCTCTTTGGCCAAGCATTCAAATAATGCATCTCATAACTTTAGACTGCAGTTATATCTGATCAAATGCGATTATTATTCTTTAGCTTGGGATGATGATGCCAACCCTCAGAGGACCTCAGATGATGCTAACCCTGAAACAACATACAGAACTACCAAATTATGCTATAAGTTTGATTGCATAATTGCTGGTAATAGTGTTCATCGGCTGTTTGTTTACGTCTTTAATAGATTTTTCCGAACATTTCTGCTGTATGCACATAAACTGACAGTCATCACTGATAAGCTACTACTAAATATTGTAGAAACTTAATTTTCTGTAAAGTTGCTTTGCAATGATTTATATCAGTAAAAGCCTATACAAATAAACTTGAATTGAACTGAACTGGACTTCAGCCCCAGCCTAACCTGAGCCTGTGCTTCAGCAGTGCCCCGGACGGAAACACTACCCATTTCCAAAGCGCCAAGGTCCCTGTCCCGCAGGTAAACTTCCTTTTGAAAAACTAGAATCACATGCCATCCGGCTTAAGGCTTAGAAAGCTATCTCGGATGTGTCAACCATAGATCAAGGTTCCTTGCCGCCACCTCACTTCAGAGGTGTTATTCAAACTTCAGTATGGGACAATGATGTTCAGTATGGGACCTTCAGCTCCCCTGAGTGTAACTAATACCATTTTGGAGGATAGAGCTCTGTCTACAAGGCGTCTTTATTCCCTTAAATGGTCAGTCTTCTCTAACTGGTGTGCAGCATGGAATGAGGACCCATCCTCTTGTGGCGTGTCCCATGTGTTAACCTTTCTACAATAGTTGCTGGATAAGGAGTGCTCAAAGTGGTTGTGGTAGCCATCATGGCAAATCATTCTCTTATGGCTGGCCAATCAGTCAGCAGTTTCTAAGGGAGCTCAGAGACTGAATTGCCCTGTCCTTATTCTGTTCCAACTTGGGACTTGTCTATAGTGCTCAGGGCCCTACAGGGCCCTCCCCTTTGAGCGCTCCAGTTGGCGACTTGTGGCCCCTGTCTCTAAGACTGCCCTCCTTTTAAGCAAGTGGGTGACCTGCAAGCACTGTGAGTCAGTGCTTCCTGTCTTGAGTTTGGGCCTAACAACTGTAGAGTCATCCTCAAATCGAGACATGGCTATTTGCGAAAGTTCTCAGTTTAGAGCACAAGTCACCCTTCTGGCACTCCCCAATTCATATGGTGAGCAGGGTCCCAATACACTCTGCCCAGTTCGGGCTCTTAGAGTTGAGTACTCTGGCCTGTTTAGACACTCAGAGCAGCTCTTTGTGTGCTTTGGAAGCCACTCTAAAGGGCAGTCGGTTCTGAAGCAGAGACTCGCTGGATAGTAGGGTTGTGCCGATAGACAATAGTATTGTGTATCAACGATAGTCAGAGATATTGACAATAACAGATGTCTTTGTCAATAGTCAAGGACGATATTAGGCTCATTCTCCTATTAATGTATTGAATTATAATTAGGGGTGACCCTAATTATTTTTAATCTTACCGATATTCAACTGATAGTCAAATCACATGTTTTGAGGAGGGCAAAATACATTAACAAAAGTCAAGTAAGACATTTGACAGTCATAATTATGTTAACACACAGGAAAATATGTAACGGACACCTCACAGATAAAAATGGGGTAAATAATGTTTTATGTTTTGATTAAAAGATAGTTAACATTAAACATCAACGGAACCCTAAGAATTTACAAAATTTTTTACTATAGTGCTCTCATTATAAAGTTATGTGTATGACAGTAGTTATTAAAGTGATACTCCATCCCAAAGTGAACATTTTGTCATTAATCACTTACCCCATGTAGTTCCAAACCCATAAAGCTTTGTTCATCTTGGAAGACAATTTAAGATATTTTGAATGAAAACCGGAGAGCTGTGACTGTCCCATAGACTGAAGTAAATAACAGTGTCAAGGTCCAGAAAAGGTATGAAAGTTGTGTCAGAATACTATTATATTTTAATATTTTCATGAAATGGAATGGGTACAAAGGATTGAGGGTGATTGAAGGTCATGGAGGATACATCCATGCATCCTTCAAATTCAGCTGAATGAAGGGCCTTAAAACAAGGCTGCCTTCCAAGGATTCTTCTGATTGAGATGGCCTTCAGCAAGCGTTTGATGACATGGCAACCATGATATGCAGCCTTCATAGGATGCAGCCTTCCGTTTGAGAAGCACCCTGAGATTGGTAGTCGAATCAGGCTCCTCCTATCAAAGCATCGAATCTTGACTATTGGGTCACCCTAATTATAATATCATTGCACTTTTACAAGTAATTTGAATGGCCTATATATGTGCAATATTTTAACCGAGCCCTCACTAAGTGAGTTTAATGCAACAGTTAGGCTATTTTAGAATGTATCTCATTCTTGTTTCTGTAGGTGCATCGGGCTCATGGTAGCTGGTCGAATCGCTGATGTATCCATTCAATTTAACATTACTCCAAATATATGAACTTACCTGTTTTAAATACTTTATTTAGCGTGTTCATTTATGTCCAATATTTAGTGTTAAACTGTTGGTCTTTAAATGAAATCTACTATTGATTTTCACCATTGACTGATTTTGCAGACCACTGATAGACTTATATTTTCCGTGTCAATGCGACAAATTTGTCACAGGACATGCAGTATGACAGTTGTGTCGAATATATATGAACTAGCTGTTTTAAATACAGTATTTTTATATTTAACATGCTAGTTTATCAGTATGTTTGAAAGTATATTATTTGATTACTGGTGCTTCCATAGGCTCACTCTTGCACACCCTGCAGTTTAAAACACCAAATAGTTATGCTATAACAAGTACTGAGAGTCTCTCTCTTGCCCCACCCATGACGATAATATCATGTATTGTCGATCTCATGGACTGATGATTTGAAAAATGACCATATCGCCCAGCACTACTGGATAGTGGATGCTAAAGCCTTGGCTTATGCCTAGCGGGCTTGCAGTGCCCTATGGGTGTGAGGGCCTACTCCACCAGAGGAATGGCCTCCTCCTGGGCTTGGTCCAGCGGATTTCTATTGGTGATATTTGTGCGACTACCGGCTGGTTGTTGCTGTCTACCTTCACGAGGTCCTACAACTTGGACAGGCATGGATTATGTCCACTTAATTCTACCTAATCCCCTTATAAGTGGAGAGGGTTATGTTGTTTTCCTCAGCCTAAATGACTTGGGTTCTAGTTATGGCTCATGCTTACAGGAGCCCTCAGTAGAGTGCTCCCGGACTGGGCTCACAGAGCGCTTCGTTCTGTACTTGCTAATAGCACTGCACTATTGGACTGGACATGTTCCCCATAAGCGTGTCAACAAACGGAGAGACCGTTTGAGTGAATGCTCCAGTTACTAACGTAACCTTGGTTCTCTGAGATAAGGAACGAGCGAGAGTAAACAGGAGTTTCCCAAAAGCATGTCAACACAATGCTTGTTCTCTTATCTCAGGAAACCGAGGTTATGTTAGTAACCAGAGCATTCTTATACAATAATTTGCCATTTGGAGTGCACAAATGACTGTTTTCAAACAGTTTTCCCAGAACACTCCCTAACTTCTATGAGAAAACAGACTGCCCGTCCCTGCGCATGTCATTGGATGATCAAAGGTTGCTGTGTAAATGTTTCTCATTTTAAAGGCAACAAATGTGATTAATGAATGATTTTTATCATATTAAACAGGTTCTATTATCTCTAATAAAAGCTTTCTGGATCAATCAACATGCAAGAGTCAACAGAACTGAAATAATCTATTTTAATACTTCAAAAGGTTTGAATAAAATGTAATTTGATCTATAATTTCTAATATAGAGATATATTACACTGTGAATCAGATGTTGAAATGTTGTAAGGTTTTTTATGGCTTTCTCTACATTGAATTGTTCCACAGCAAATTACTTGTCAGCTCTTCTCAGTCAGACCACATCCTCTAAGAAACTGATGCACAGGTGTTTGCAGACTTTACTATTCATTTCTGATCTGAAACCAGTGGTATGGTTTCTGTTAGTCACTAGGATTGGGCTTTGGGCAAGGAAGCATATCTTATAAAACATCAGGGCAAAAAGACGACCTGTACTGATAGACACACTGATACACATGATGAATTTATCTGTGAGCAACATACTGCCACACCCCTACATCCTCTCAGTGAATCTCCATGTGTGATTAGTGCAACAGATCTTATGGAGTCTGCCATCCAATGTCACACCATTTTCGTGTAATTCAGTCTTTATATGCTAAGACAGAGATAGACTATTGGAAGAGTTCATCTAAGGTGGGGGTCTTGGGTTTGTTTACTAAGCCTTTGGATAAAATAAATCAATTTTATGCTAAACTGTATATATTGGAATTTAATAGTCCAATTTGAAAAGTTACGTAAATATCGTATGGACACTTTACAAAGTCTATGACCACTATAGACATTGAGAGGGTAGGATATTGAATGTTAATTTCTTCAATTTTACATTTTGTTCCTCTCTTATCTTGCATATTGATTTACATCTTTGTGTATTATGGTAAATTTAAGATAAAAGCATAATATATTAATTTGTAGACAAGAATAAAGAAAACAAATTAATTACAACATATAAAAACCTACCCAGATGAATCCTATTTTTCTAATTCCTTAAAGAGAATGTGTATTTACTCCCTGAAACAACCGTCTTTCCTTTTCTAAATAATAATCTAAATAATAATAATATTTATGAATGAATGAATGACTCAATCAATCAATCAATCCAAAAGTTAGTGAAAGAATGTGTTTTATTAGTGGTCACTATTGTAACCAATGAAAACTACAGAATAAAATAGAAATGCTCAGCTGCTCAATAAGATCCAATAGAAACCTCAAAAACAATGTGACATAATTTAACATTAACATATTTATTAATATTATATATTAAAATATATTAAAGTCGAAAATAGTTACTTTAAATTGTAATACTATTTTACAGTATTACTGTTATATTGTATTTTTTATTTTAAAAAAATGCAGTCTTGGTAAGCTTAAAAACTTTTTCAAAAATATAAAAATCTTACCTAAGCTTTTCAACTGTGTAGTATATTATGAAGATGATAATCAAATGAGACAGAGCAGTCTTAAAAAATACTAATAGACACTTTGAATATCATATGTCCCGTGACAGTTGAATCTGTATAATATATGCTAACTTTGATCTTTGACACTGACATCATCTTTTAGAGGTGCAAACTGAAACTAAACATCTCGTTATTTGGCTTTATTCTAGCCATATAAAATCTTCACGTGAAGTAAAACATCTGCAATTTCATTCATAGTTGATTACTTTGAAAACACAAAATCTATTTTAGAACCCTCAAACTCTAAAGTATGCTCACAGATATTACCGGTGGGATATATTTCCATTCAACGCAGATATATATACACGGCAAATGAGATCCTGTATTATTAATTTGAGATGTTTTAGTGCATGTCATGAGTGTTAGTTAGTCAGAATGTAAGTTCAATAGGAGTTCTTCACAACATCCGGGCATTCCACCGCTTGCGCAGAATCGGAATGGCGGAGGTAAGTGAGCTGCGAGGCTCGGGGAAGAACAACACAATGATTAAATGATTCAGCCGCTCCGATACACTTTAACAACCAGCCGCGCATTAACGGACAGCTTAAGACCCGGTCCGTCTGATCGAGCGACTCAGAAAACGGCAAAGATAGACAGTCATTAATAAGGAGGAAGTTAAAATGGGAGCACTCCTCAGCGTTTCGCCACTCTATCTATCTCTACGCTTATACGCGTTCACGAGCGTTTAATTCGCCAGATCGAGCGCCGTTCGAAACAACGGGAGAGCGGCGAGAGCGCTGGTGCTGAAGTGTGTCCCAGGTGCGCGCGGGCGGACGGATGGCAGGTCTAAAGTTTCAAAACTTCAGATACTGTCACTGCCTCCTCGACTTCCCTAAAAGTGTTTCCTTCTCGCACCGGTTCAGAGTCATGGTGCAAATGTTCAGCACTGACTTACAGGAAAGCGCCTGAGTGACTAACTTCACTAAAGCTCACACATACAAATATACAAATGCGTTCAGCGGTTAAGACGACAAGAAACTTAAGAAAAGACACTTTACATATGTTTGTGGTGTTTAAAAATATTTGCTTTGATTTTGAGACTAAGTCTAGAAGAGTTTTAGGAGGTAAACATAGAGAGAATTTAGTGGTATACAGCAGACTCGTTATATTAGAGGACAAATTATCTAGATGTTACTTATAGTGGACTTATAGTGGTGATATGGCAATTTTGTTCAGTTTCTAGTAGGTTAATATCACATTTGAAACTACCAACAACTCTGGCATTTTGGTGTAAACTATGTCTACCATAATAGCCTACATTTTGTAAGGGCTTATATTCTGAAAGATCTAATACGATTTGTAGATTTTGTCTAATAAGTTCTGGTTATGTCTCTTGGAACATTTACTTCACATCTGAGTTTTATATATTTCACTATACTCATAAAACATGTCTTGAATTAATCTAAAAGTCTGTGAAGAGAAATTAACAATAATTGTAACTATGCTATTGTGCAATTTATGGTTTCTGTGTTAAAGTTTGCAAGGATATTTTATGAGTTTGAACTGTCATAAGGTTTACTGTGTAAGTACTTCCATTTCAGATGTTAAGAAGCAGGCCTATGCCTAGGTGGATTTGAAATGTTGTAACTAGTGGCTTTTATCTCCATAAATACAGGGGTTTCAAAGATCTTTGGACAGCAAATATTAATCAAAATATAAAACCAAAATGATCCTAAACCTTTTCTCAAAATATTATTTTAGACATTTCTCCAATTAATTTTAAGTTTAACCAACATTTACCAATGCAATTTTAGTGAATGTATGAAGTCAGTTCTCCTTAACATCTGGTCTTCATTTTATACTGTTATTGTTCTAAAATTTATATTTAACTGATTTTGATTTAATATATTTATTGAGAATTATTTGCTCTCACTGTGCTTTAGCTTGCTGAATGGGCTCCAAGGACCAGCGCTCAGTCGTGTAGACATTTTCCACCAGGGCTATGTGGGGCGCTGGAGGCACATCCCTGGGCAACCCGTTCCTAGAGGAGCAGGACAGGAGCCTGGGAGGCCCTGGGAGGCAGGCGAAAAGATGGCAACCAAGTCCCATGCAGTGAGTGGAACAATTTCTTGCTATGCATCGACAGATTGTATTAGATTCCTGTTAATGCTGATGAATAAGAGGGAAAATAGGATTGTTTGATCACCTTTTCACAGGGTGGTGAGATGCCCCTTGAGCAACTGCTGGCACTTTATGGGTACAACATTCCTGATCCTGTCCTGCAACAACAACAGGAGCGAATGAGCTGGCAGCCAGTCTGCCTGAAATGACACTGGACAAGGTCACTATCACTAAAATAATCAAAGTATTGGTTTAAAGTAACTATCTGCTTATCTATCTTATTTTTAACATAAGAGTGGAGTGCACCATGTGTAAATTGAATATGCGAGGCTTCCAGTGTCAATTGCTTACAATTATTTTACCTGTTATAAAACTAGGGCTGCCCTAATAGTCGACTAATTGTTAGTCGACCAGAATTGTTTGGTCGACCAAAATTTTATTAGTTGCTTAGTTGCAGAAAAAGAAATCCATATCGGCAAAGTCAGCAGATCGTTAGCGCTGATTTATGGTAATTTAGTTTTTAAATTAGTCGATTAGTCGACTAATGCTTAAAATTAATGACTTCTAGTCAACCAGAAAATCCTTAGTCAAGGGCAGGCCTTATAAAAACAGTCCGTTATGCTGCTTGTTATAACAAATTGGTATTTGTATTGTAATAATTAATAAAATAATTATTTTATATAGCAATTAATGAATCGGAAGTCTCACACATTCAAGAAAAAGCTTACCTCTGTGTCAAAAAGTGTGGATAAAAAGCTATTTTTAAATAAAGGTGTATCAAAAAAGATATTGTGTGCACTTGAAAAAGATAACCAGTTTGTTCTCAAGAAAATCAAGAAAAATGTGATTAACCAAAATGTCCTGACACTGAAAGCTGATAATTAGACCAAGCAGGGTCTATTACAAAATGACTTTAATTTAACATCTACAGGGTGACAAAGGTGCAAAAAGTGAAAAGTGTCTTTAAAACAGACTAAAGAGCAGACTTTTCAGCTAATGCTTTCTTTAGTGCTCACTTCTTCAATAGTAGTCACATTTTTCCCCAAATTTCTATAGTAAAAATATACACTTTTTCTAAAGGTGTGGTAACCTTAAAAAAAAGAAAACCAAGAAAATCAAAAGTGTAGCAATGTAAAAAAAAAAAAGTATTTAAAAGTGTAGCAATGTATTACAGGGATACTCCAGCCCAATATGAAAATTTTGTCATTAATCACTTACCCCATGTGTTCCAAACCCGTAAAAGCACCATTCATCTTGAACACAATTTAAGATATTTTGGATGAAAACCTAGAGGCCTGTGACTGTCCCATTGACTGCCAAGTAAATAACAGTGTCAAGGGCCATAAAAGGTATGAAAGTCATCATCAGAATACTCCATCTGCCATCAGCGTGCAATCTGGGTTATATGAAGCACGGGAACACTTTTGGAGCGAAGAAAACAAAAATAACTTTATTCAATAATTCCTTTGTCAACAGTCTCCTCTGTGTCTCTTCATATCACCGTATGCTGTGTATGCTCTTCTGTATTCTGAAGATGAGCGTAGCTTTATGGGTTTGAACGACATGGGGGTAAGTGATTAATGATAAAATTTCATTTTGGAGTGGAGTATCCCTTAAATCAGCTCACACATAAGTCAGTTTTAAACAAAGCAGCTTTCTGTTGGTCAACTTGGCAATTTGTGTGACCAAATTAAACCCATTGTGAGGTCTTTTGCCACAAGGAAATTCCCAGTAGCATGGATTCCTATTTAAAATGACTTGATATTGTCCACAAAATTCACAGAACAACAATAAATGTGACTGCAACTTATCTTTGAAAGTTTTTTTTGCTTGACCTCCTCAGAAGAATCTTAAAATGCTCCTTGTAACTTCTTTAGGAAACTTAGAAAGTGAAAATTCTGCCTTATGACTGGAAATTAAGCAAATCTTTTCATAGGTTCAGATAAGTAAAGCTCTACTCTCAAGAGGGGAGGATCTGGACAGCCATTCCTCTGCTGATGACCTCCACTCTCTGTCACGTCTCATTCATCTGACCTCTTACAGTGTCACCTAAGAGGTACAACATCAAATTACAATGCCACTTTTTGTCCTGTACTGTCAACTCCTAAGCTAATATTCTTCTAAGCAATGTCAGTACTTAGCAATGCTGGTTGCCTTTTTTTATTTTATATTTTGTTAAAGCTGATTTTTACACACTGCACATACGTTTGAAACTTAATCATATTTGTATGTTACATATCTTGCTGGCAACTTAACACATTTAGTGTGTGTTAATTTTCTATGAAAAATCTATTTTTGTTTTCAAAAATGTTTGAGCTTAACTCTTAAACAGTTCTTTACTTTACAAGGTGATGACAAAGACACTTCAGTCAGCTGTCTCGAAGATGACTCAGAAAGCACCTCTATCCCCTCCAGTGATGGCCACAAGGTAAAAAAAAAAAAAAAAGATTCTTGTTATAGTTTACTATGTTTATATTTTATTTTATGTTTATGATCATGATAATATGATAAAATAATATATATTTTTAATTATTAAAATACAAATACCAATTTGCAATAATGAGCAGCATAACAGACTGTTTTTATACAGGTAAAATAATTGTAAGAACATAACACTGGAAACCTCGCATCATTCAATTTACAAATGGTTGCACACTGTTTATATTTTATTTAATTTTATTTTATTACAGCTTCATTTCAATTCGAATTAAAAAAAAAAGCAAAGCTATTTGTCACTCCTTGTTGGACTGATTTATTTAATTTTGTTTAATACATTTCTATCACAAATCACTGTGTATGATGTGTTTGACAAGTTACATCTTTTAATAATTGCATTTATGTGGCTTTATAAATAGGGCTATATACAGTATCTCACAAAAGTGAGTGCACCCCTCACATTTCAGCAACCATGTTAGTATATCTTCTCAGGGGACAATACTATAGAAATGAAACTTGGATATATTTTAGAGTAGTCAATGTGCTGCTTGTATAGCAGTATAGATTTACTATCCTCTGAAAATAACTTAACATACAGCCATTATTGTCAATATAGCTGGCAACAAAAGTGAGTACACCCTAAGTGAACATGTCAAAACCGTGTCCAAAGTGTCAATATTTTGTGTGAGCACCATTGCATGGAATTCACCAGAGCTGCACAGGTTGTTGCTGGGATCCTCTTCCACACCTCCATAATGACATCACAGAGTTGCTGGATGTTAGACACATGGGGCTTCTCCACCTTCGCTCAATAGGGTTCAGGTCTGGAGACATACTTGGCCACAACATCACCTTCAGCTTCCTCAGCAAGGCAGTTGTCATCTTGGCGGTGTTTAGGGTGCGTTATCATGTTGGAAAACTGCCATTCTGACCGGTTCCTGAGGGAAGGCATCATGTTCTGCTTCAGAATGTCACAGTACATGTTGGAATCCATGATTCCCTCAATGAAGCACAAGCTCTCCAGGACCAACCGCACTCATGCAGCCCCAGACCATGCTACCACCAACACAATTTTCTTGGTACTCCACACCAGGGTGTCGCCACACATGCTGGACACCATCTGAGCCAAACAAGTTTATCTTAAGCCCCTTTCACACTGCCGTCGGACCCGGCAAATTGCGGAACATTGCCGGGTCGACTTCTGTGTGAAAGCAAACCGATCGGATTGATTCCGGGATTGAACCGGTCGGGACCTAGTAACATTGCCGGGTTCAGTCCCAGAACGGCGCTGTGAACAAAAGCCAGATCTAATGCCGTGTCGTAGTGATGGCAGCGTTATCGGCAACTCTTTAGCGTGTTTTGAAGGCAGATCAATGTTCGCGATGAAACAAATATGTCAAACTGTAACGAAGCAGAGATCAGTTAGTTCCTCACTTTCTGCGCTGAAGCTGAGATCGTTCACCAGCTTCAGTGAAAGTTAACGTGCCTAGCGTTTTCGACTCGTACATTACGTCACACCCTGATATCCCGTGTCTTCACGGGACCTTTACGGGTTTGTGTGAGCGACGCATATTCCGGGTAATCACTGGCAGTGTGAAAGTGCAAAATCTAGTGACCGGTACAAATGCCGTGACACATTACCCGTGTAATTGCCGGAATCGCAGTGTGAAAGGGGCTTTAGTCTCATCAGACCCCAGGACATGATTCCAGTAATTCTTGCTCTTGGACAGGTTGTCTTCAGCAAACTGTTTGCGGAGCTTCTTATGAGCCAGCTTCAGAAGTGGCTTCCTTCAGGGACGCGCCATGCAAACTGACTTGTTGCAGTGTGTGGCCTATGGTCTGAGCACTGACAAGCTGACCTTCCACTTCTGCAACCTCTAAAGTCTGTTTTTGAAGCCAGCTTCTGCACCTGATGCACAGCCGAGGACTCGACTTCTTTGATTGAACCTTGGGAGGCCTGTTCCAAGTGGAACCCATCTTGGAAAACCTCTGTATGACCCTGGCCACTGTACTGTATATATAACCTAGGCCATTTTTGTGGAGTGCAACAATTCTAATTCTTAAATCCTCAGAGAGTTATTTGCTCTAATACAAGATACACAAATTTGTATGGTTCTGTCAAGCAGAAAAAAACATGAACATGATGAATAGGACATGCGGCTTTGTTGTCACTTAGGGTGTACTCACTTTTGTTGCCAGCTATATTGACAATAATGGCTGTACATTAAGCTATTTTCAGAGGATAGTAAATCTATACTGCTATACAAGCAGCACATTGACTACTCTAAAATATATCCAAGTTTCATTTCTATAGTATTGTCCCTTGAGAAGATATACTAAAATGGTTGCTGAAATGTGAGGGGTGTACTCACTTTTGTGAGATACTGTATGTATTAAGAAATTATAATGGTCCAAGAATAGAGCCCAGTGGGTCCCTTAGTTAAAAGTATCAGTGTGTGCAAAACAAATCAAAGTATCAGGTTTTCTTAGCCAATACTTTCTTAAAGATTTCATGCTGGAAAACATGATCTTCATGTTTTTAATAATAATAGTATTCAGCAAGGATGCGTTAATTTGATCAAAGTGTAGTACTTTTGTGTATCACCAGGCTTTGAGCATATTAGAATGAAGGATCATGTGACACTGAAGACTGGCTAATGGCTGCTTTGTCATCACAGTAATAAATTAAGTTACTATTACACTTATAAATCTATTATAAATCCATTATTTTAGAAATTTCACAATATTACTGTTTTGTTTATTACTGTTACTGTTTATTGTTTTTTTCAATCGAAGAAATGTAGCCTGGGTGAGCATAAGATATTTCTTTTAATTCATCAATAAAAGTAGTATTGACCCCAAATGTTTCAATGGTTGTGTCTATAAAATAGAATTTATAATATTTTATAATGATTTAAAATGTCAGCTTAATGTTAAAAACATTGCAGTAATGCTTTTGTGCCATGTTTTGGTTATCAGGACATCATGGTGGGCCCCCAGTATCAGGCTATAATTCCTTCTCTTTGTACACACACTTTTATGAAAGAGGTGAGTGTCTTCTCTTGTCTGGTGTCCTCCAGCTGGCTGTTTTACATAACCAACCTGTCTCCCTGGGCCTACCCTGTTTTGTTACTGTTATCCCCAGCCTATGAAAATGAGGACCAGTTATTGTGGACCCCAGATGTGTTGTCCAGTCTGGCTGTAGAACACTTTTGCTTGAAGTCCAGAGAAAGGGAGTGACAATGGACCTACAAACACTTTGACCACAAGAGATATAATCAAAGACAATGAGCAGGTTGGGTTGAATCACACATATGCAGTACTTTTCTTTTCATACAATTTGGTGGCTGAAGCTTACTAGCAATGTTATTTTGGTATTATTTATTATTAAAGTATTGATGTATTGATATTATATTTTTTTTATATATTATATTTTAATATTTTCAGTTTTGTTTTAATTAAAGATTTAGCAATTTAATGTTTTAAAATATTTCTATATAGTTTTATTTATTTTTAAGTTTTTATTTTAGTGCATCAATTAGTTAATTATTTCACTTATTACCAAGACAAAATGTCAAATTTTACTACTTTTAATAAAAAAAAATAATGGCCAAGAATAGATCCTAGTGGGAACCCTGAACTTTTATGTTAAAATCTACATGAAAAAAGTACACTATTTACTAGGGCTGCAGCTTAATCAAAATTAAATTGCAAAGGTGATAAATCCGATTAGGCAGAAGCTGCTATCTTTCAGTGAAGCACAGGTCTGTGATCAGCAGTAAATCTCCATCCGAAGGCCAGAGGGCACTTTCGAGCTGAAACTCTAAGTATGCTTTGCAGAAGAAACCCTAGGAAATCCCTACAGTGGTTGCTGAATAAACAGAAGATTTAACTGCTTTCATTAATTCAAGCGTGACTAATAAACACGCACTACAACAATATTTGGTTTATCTGAGTTCATCTTATAATTTTATTATAATAAAGTTTATAATAATGCAATGCTAATCAACATAGACTTTATTTATTACTGCTTAGAATACTATGAAATATGTTAGCGTGCTTTTATTCTGTGTAAGCCACATCATCTCACAGAAGGATTTATTTCAAACACTTTCGACTGACATTATGAAGTGAGTTTGGAGTAAAACATGTTGTTAAAGTATTTTCTCGTGCTTTCAGATGGAGCAGCATTTCACACAGAGCTGTAGTTCACTGACAAGCTACAAAACAGCTTCATAATCACAGAGCGATTTCTTCAATTTCATATCAGCGTGATTAAATCATCTGCGATTATAAATACGGTTTTGCATAGCTTTTCAGTGAACTCGCTCTGTGTAGTAAATGCAGCTCCATCTGAAAGCATGTGCTGGAGATTTACTACTAATCACAGAACCAGCTTTACTGACAAGATGCACATGACAATGCATTCGATTAATCGTGCAGCCCTACTATTTACTTTGTTGAGTGCACATTACTAGCCTTGAGGTGAAAATTTTATCTGTGCAATTTTATCCACAGAAAAAAACTTGTCTCTGTAATCTTTAGGGGTGTCCCGACTAAGGATTTTAATAGTCGAATCAGATTTTTTCAAATCTTGTTGATAGTCGACTGATAGTCGAATCATATGTTTGGAGAGCGGGCAAAATACATTACCAAGAGCCAAGTCAGACATTCGACAGTCATAATTACATACGTTAACACTAGGGTGTACGATTAATCGAAATCGAATCAGCGGTTTGAGATTTTGCGATTTTGCTAATTCAAAGCCTGCGATGTGGAGCCTTGATATTACTCTGTTCAAGAGCATATGCTTGACTGCCATCCTTGAGTGGCAGTCTTACTAACTCAATAGAGTGAGCCCACCTCCGTTTTCCCCAATCAGCACTGCTCTAACCAACTGAGTAAATGCCCACCCTTAAAAAAAAAGTGGGAGAGCGTGTGTGTTTATGGTGTCTACAGGGTCAGATCGATAGTTAGGCAAATGAATACTAAAGAAAAAATTATTTAAATGAGATTACTACGCTTCGAAATGACAGATACCAAACAAAAAAGGTACGTTAATTTACAAGACCTTTGTCACAACACATACCAAGAGCTCCATTATCGATTCTGCTTTCAGTACTGGAGAATAAAATATATATTCTTAGATCTTTTATTAGTAAAGGAACATTATCTTGCACATTTTATCTCCCCAACAGATTCTAATTTGAAAGAAGTTTATAATGCATGTTAGCTATTCCCAATTCAGAAGACCGCACATAACCTGTATCTCTGAATGCTTCTCATACTCATTCCTCTCTGCTCGTCTCCGCAGAGGAGCCTTTAAACTTGCTGTACATGCGCAGCCTGTCTCGTAATGTTTGGTTATACTCACGTGTGCTCCTCACTGCAAGTCTCCATGGCGCAGCCTGTGTCAACTTGCACCTGGCTCCACTTTTAAACGAGTGTAAATTCAGTCTAACTGCTTTTGCTAATTTCACTTGGATGAAATGAAACATTCAGCACATTTTCCACTTGTTCTTAAAATCCCAAATACTTAAATATGAATAAATCAGCCTATGTAACCATGTATACTTTAATAATTGATTAAAGTAATAGTTCTTTATTTATTTATTTGCACATATTAAACTAATCTTTCCTGTGAAATTCAATAATTATGTAAATTCTGTAAAAGTAGTAATACAATTATAATATTCCCTGCTAAAAAAAACAAACAAAAAACAATAGAACCCTCCCAAAACACAATAGAATATTTAATGGATTTTACGGTTATAATAGGAAATATATTGGCTTTAATGTAAACTATATGGTATTTGATGGATTCTGTTGGTGGGATGTAATTTGGCAGATGGGAAACATTAGAACAACAGTAATTCCTATTGGAATAATGCCCAAAACACATAACAAAAAGAATTTTGTAATTGTTTTAATGGAAACCATAAGAATTTCTATGATGGTTTCTATTGTTTTTTTAGCAGGTAACGATACCCATAAGTTATTGTGCTGCACACTATTGACAATGTTAAGCTGAAGCTTGACTGCAAAATTAAAATCACAAATCAAATCGAATCGTAATATCTGTCAAAGAAATCACAATACATTTTCCCCAAATTGCACAGGCCTAGTTAACACACAGGGAAAATGTGTAAGCGGACTCGCAGATACAAAATAATGTTTTGATTAAAAGGTAGTTAACATTAAAGATCACGAAACTCACAGCATTTTTTATAATTGTGCTCTCGTTATAACGTTATGTGTATGACAGTAGTTATAAATGTTCTGCATTTTGTTTTGAGCTGCACGCTGAATTAAGTATTTGATAGCAGGTTTTAATCAATGGGATTTAACTCATCATTTATCTCATATAGAATATGCTTCGTTATTTATACAACATAATATTACGACTTATAGGCTATATGCACAAAATGCATCGAATGCATGTCTGTGCGGCTCTGAATGAACTCCTTTTTGGACACGTTCTTCACGCAACAAGCGTGCAGAAACACGGCAACTAAACTCTAAAATTCACAGCGTTTTATTAGAATAGTGTTCTCATTATAATGTTATGTATATGACAGTCCCAGTCATAGAGATTTAAATCCCTGCTGCCAAGAAGCTTCTCTGTTGGTCACGGACTATATAAAGTGAAACTTAAATCCATAGTGGTGGTTGGATTTGTTCACAAATGTTAAAATATTAATTTAAAGCTTATTTCTTTTCAGATTCTTATTTACAGCATTATCATAATAGGCTGTATATTAACTTTGGGAGAAAACCAGTAGTTATATGTGAAATCAGACATTTTTGAGCACCCCAAATAGCCAAAATGGCAGGATCATAACACCCGTGAATATTCAGACTGTGAGACTGGTAGTGGAATTGGGCTCCTCATTTGAAGCATCGAATCGCCGACTATTCGGGTCACCCTAGTAATCTTTAATCGTAATCTGAAAATGTACTGCCTCTGGAATAGCATTCCGTTTGCTGCCTAAGAGATAAAATGTCAAGTTTTCTTTTTCTTGTGAATATATGTAACGATGTTTCAAACAATGGAAAAAGAAAATAATAAAATATATTTAAATGCTTAAGATTTTGCACTATTTTAGTTCAGTAATCAAGGTTTTGTTTATTTGAAAGATTTTACTCCAAGTTATGCTGGAAAACATTATCATCAGGTTTGCACAAACTTGTGGAGTTCATGCAGCTTTGGTGCTGCTGTCATTAAACCAAAACAGTAACATGCCAATATTAAGACATTCTGAAAATACATAGATGCATTTACACTAGTGGTCTCTTTCTTTTGTTCCTCACTGTAACTTTTTGTCTGTAGTGGTTCATATTTGATCTTTCAGTGGTTGAACTTGATTTCAGTGGTCTTTCATTCTGTCTCTTTTGTAGGCACTATATGAACTAGTGAAATGCAACTTTAATGCAGAAGAGGCACTAAGAAGATATCGCTTTAATGTCAAGGTTTTCAATGGTAAGGCCTCTGTAATTTTCCTGTTATTTTCTTTCTCAAACCTTATTTAGTAGGCAGTCAAAAATGAAATCCAGGCAACCATCTCCCAGGATGTATAGTAGGTTAATTTTATTGTAAAAAAAAAAAATTGTTCCAGAAGAGCTTTGTGGCTGGGTGAGGAGGAGTGTCGTAACTTTGAGTATGGTTATCGTGCCCATGGCAAGAACTTCAACCTCATACAGGCCAACAAGGTGAACCCCAAATCTGAACAAGTTTTCTACAACATACATTGTTTCTCAGTAGAGATTGCTGCTTATGTTTTTTTTAAGAAATCAGAGTCCTTTAATGTGTTGGTATCTCTTATTTGCCTTCACCCAGGTCCACTGCAGCTCAGTTGGCGAATGTGTAGAGTACTACTACATGTGGAAGAAATCCGAGCGCATGAGTATTTCACACAGCAGGCCACCAAGCTGGGTCGGAAAAGTGCAATCTGCCATCTGGCAACATGTGAGTTTTTTTTGAGGAAGAACTTAATAAAGTTGAAAAAGTAATAATGAAGTTGTGCAGAAGGATGTAAATAAACAGGTTTCATTAAAATAATTTTGGTTCTGTTTTAAAGTCTGTGTAAAGGCAATTCAGAGAATTGTTTCTAAACACATTATAAATGTGAGAAATGTATTGCTGAAAACCGTTACAAAGACTGTGAACTATGTAGTAATAAATTGTGGAGTTAGACCATTAAAGGGGTCCTATGATGCTTTTTTAAAGGTCATTATGTGGTGTAACAGAATATGTTGACATGCTTTAATGTTCAAAACCACATTATTTTTCAAATACTGTACATTATTGTAGGTCCTCTATGCCCGCTCTCTCAAGCGTTTTCTACAAAGTCCCTCCTTCTGACAAGGCAGTCTGCTCTGATTGGCCAACTGACCCAGTGCATTGTGACTGGCGGACACGCAAGCACTCATTGGAAATGTAATGCTCCTTTCCATAATCGTGAGCTTCATCTTTCTAAACTAAATGTAAAGACAGTTAATAATGTCCTTAGTTTTGCCATCATTCAAGCTTGAAAGGGGAACAGAGTCAAGTGACAGACAAAGTGATGAAGCTCCTATGTGTTTGCAGTATAAAAGCCACAGACAGTTAAGACAGCTGACTCCACTGTGTGACCCTGTCTCTCTCTCTCTGACACACACACACACACACACACACACAATGCACAAAACTCCGCATTTGAACAGTCAATAGCAGATACTTAAACTTATAACAAAACATACTTACAGTAGCTGATTCAGAAGCCAGATAGTCGTAGCAAAGTCAGAATTGCCTCTCTCCTAGGTTCCTGCAAGCGGTTGTCCATAAAATGCGTTGCTGTTCTGTTGTAAGTAATCTTAAAGATTCATAAATGCATCTACTTTGGAAGGCCAAATAAACTGCTTTTGCTTTAGCCTAGAAACACAGCATCTTCCTGACATGACTGCTTCAACACTAACTCGGTTACTGAAACCACGGCTCCTTTCTTTGCATGAACATTTGGTGCATTACACAAATATTTACACACAGTGACTTAGACATGTGGGGAGTGTTAGAACGAGCCGTTTGGGGTCGTGGGAGAGTCTTAACTTTATAAAGAATATCTCTTTGGATTTGAGATTTTAGTCTTTGCAACTTTACAAATCTTCTTTATTCACCAAGAGCTTGTAACACTCCAAAGAAAAGGAAAAATTTAAATCGCATCATATGACCCTTTAAATAGTTTTTCACCGTTTTTGTTTATGGGATTTTTTGGGTGGGCCTGAAATGCGTCGATGATGCACTGGAGCCACTGAGCATGGCCCCTTCCCCTAACACTATAAGAGGTGTGTTCGACTTGATGCAGTGATGCACAGATCAAACATTGAAAAGATGTGTGTTTGTAAGAAACAAATTCATCATTAATGTGTTTTAACTTTAAACTTCTGGCAAAAATGTTATTCCATAATCCATAATAACACTTCCTCCAGTGGAAAACTCTATCCCCTGTTGTCCTCTCACATCAAAATCCACCAACATATATTTACACCATTTTGGACTGTTTTTTGCTTGTAAATGGTGATTGATCTGTGCATATTTCTTTTCTGATTCAGATGTCTTAATGATTTCTTACAAACATGTAGCATTTCACTTCACAATACATTAATTGATGAACTGGACTTGTGTGGATTACTTGTGGATTATTGTGACGTTTTATCAGCTGTTTAGACTCTCATTCTGCGGCACCCATTCACTGCATAGGATTTCTCCAATCCTGTTCTGATGAAAACACAAATTTATCTACATCTTGGATTGCCTAAGGGTCAGAGAATCTTAAACAGATTTTTATTTTAGGGTGAACTTCTCCTTTAATCTGAATTAAGTTTACAAAATTTTCAGGCTTTTTTTTTTTTTTGACATGAAAATGAAAAGAACCAGGACACATTTTGTCACACTTAAGACAAAATATATTAAAGTTTTTAATTTTTTTAAAACAATGATCTGATGATACTTAAATATGTTTCTCTTAGAGAAGATGCTGGGCCAGATGGAAATACTGGTGATTTGGAAGGTGCCAATCAAGGTTTGCCAATTAGGACTTCTATTCAACTCCAACCTCCATCGCCACCTGCAGTCATGGAGCTGGATAAACAAGGTATGCTCTACTAGTTCTTGGATATTGTACTTACCTTTCCACATTCATATGAGTTCATTGAAACCATCCATTGGTACAGTTTCTTATTTTCAACCATCATTTATGTTTATTTGTTTATTTCCAACATAATAACATTTTTCTTGATTTTAGTCTGGATGGTCAATGAGTTATGATTTGTTTCATTGTTGTTTTCCATCTGCCAGCATTTTTCCCATTGTGTTTGTGTTGTTTTATGTTCTGTCACCTTTAATTTGGTCATACTGGTCCAGAGGACAGCCTGAATTGCTCAGCTCAGTTTCATGAGTGGACCACGCGGAGCATACGCCGCGCTCCTATTAAAGCCTTGAGCTTCCTCCTCACTGACAGCCTAAAACTGACAGATACACAGGTAAAAACAGAAATATAGATGTCCCAGGAAATGGATCATTCCTGTTTTGCAGTATATTTTCACATATCATATGTGTCTTCATATAGTGAATGAAATATTAAACTGATATATATTATCATGCAAAAAATATTTAACTTAATAGTTAAGTTTAAAAGTTTGAAATCATATTAGTAATATTTCATCATAAATAATATAGAGGTAAATTTAAAATAATTGTACTACTTTAACTTGGGTTAATGTTGCTCAATTTTGCTTTGTTCTTCAGTCATGTGCATAAAATGTGCAGTTTATTAAGAAGTATTCCCTAAAGTGTTTCAAAAATTGTCATTTTTTCATTTATATAATCAAAATGTTTTTATTTATTAATTTGTAATTATATAATGTTTTTCCTGTGTCCTCAGTATCCTGTTCCATCCTGTTATTCACTTTAAAACATTCCTCCCTGTTCATATCAAAATGTCACAATATGGTTAAAAAATACCAAACTTTTGCTATTTGTTTACATCAGTGTTATATTAGTATAATTCAGTAATTACTATTTTAGAATTTTATAACATTTTTTTTAGTTTTTTATATTTTCAGTTTTCAGGGTTTTTTAAGTGCTTTTGCCATTTTTATAAGTTTTATTTTAAATATTTCTATTTAGCTTTAATCTATTTCAGGTTTAGATTAAGCAATTTAAGTACTTTAACCAACTTAAAATTAATTAAAATTAGTTTTTCCATCTATACTATTTACTTCTAACCTCTGCCTTATTTCAATTAACCAAAATTATTTTTAATAGTTTTATTTAACAATAACATCACTATAATGATATCAAAACTCAAAAGAAACTTTCAGGTCCCTAATTTTAGCTATTTATTAACACCCTGTTCAGTTCCATCCTGTTATATTTTCAAACCATTGTGAAAATTACTAGCTGTAATTATTAAGTTAAAGTATCTGAACTTGACCAAAGCATATTTGTTAAATCTAATAACTGCATAACAGGTATGACCCAAATACTACAATAATAAACAGAGTGGAACTTTTGAAGGTTCTTGCCAAAGTACAACAGAAACTCATACTTTTTTATTTTATCAGTTTTCCCTCAAATATGCAACCACATTTTCTTTATGCCTGTTCATTATTCCAGGTTCTGAGCGAAACAGTGGAGAGATGGAACTATATGCAGGATCTTGCTCAACCCACAGGGGCAGCAGTCGTTCAGCCAATTCTCGTTTGACCCACCAGGCCTCAGATGTCAGATGTGGCCTCCCGTCCACCCAGCTTTACCTCTCCTCTCTTCCCTCTAGCCACTCTTCTTCTCAGCCAGACTCAGGGCTCCTTGGAGCAGGTCTTACCAGCTACAACTGGGGTCTTTTCCTGAAGATCCTGCACCTGCTTGCTCAGAGAACATTGCCTCAAGAAGGCTTCAACTTCAACACCGTCCTCATCTGTCCCATCCAACCCAGATTTTGGGATAATAGGTATTTTGTGCCCACCTTACTCCATCAGCTCCGACCAGCAAACACAGCGACTCACCCGATTCACGAAGGATAACATTCCAGATCTAAGCAAACATGCGACTCTCATTCACCTGGAATTTGCAGTTGTCGCTTTTCAGGCTAAATAAGAAAAGCCTGAATTACAGGGATCGTTGACCAAAAGAACATTCTATCATCATTTACTCACCCTCGTGTCATTCCAAAGCTGTTTGAATTTCTTCTGAGGAACACAAAAGAAGATATTTTGAAGCTGATTTTGTCTATACAATGAAAGCCAACAGGGTCCAAAACTTGACGGTCCAAAAATGCAAAAATGTAGCATAAATTTAATTCAATGGCTACCAAAAGTGCACCAACTTCATCTAATTTTCAGATCTTTTCTAATATTCCCCATTGACTTAAATACTGAAGAAAGTTGGTCATACAGGTTTGGAACAACATAAGGGTGAGTAAATGATGATAGAAATGAAATATTTGGTAAACAATCCTTTTAATCAAAGAATGTATTCATAATATTTAAACTGTGTTGCCTTTTAAACTACTTAATTAGTAAGTGGGTGTTTTAGGGAGCTGGTTGTCTCTGTCAAACTGCTGCAATGAAAGTGTTTTAACTACCTAATTTTAAGCAGCTTTGGAAATATAAGAGGGTTTACATCTCCTTGAGCTGTTTGGTCTCACTAAGACTCATTTTCAGTAACTGTTCAGTAATTTACTGCTTGTACAGTAAATTGTTCCTTTCAGTGCATAAAGACCTTATAACTTTGAAACTTAATTTTTTTTAACTCATTTTTCTTTTTGTTAAAGGAATGGTTTACCAAAATGAAAATGTACTCACCCTCAGGCCATCAAACTGTAGATGAGTTAGTTTTTTCATCATATTTGGAGAAATTAGCACTTACATCACTTGCTCATCAATGGATCCTCTGCAGTGAATGGAGTGCGTCAGAATGAGTCCAAACAGCTGATAAAACATCACAATAATCCACACAAATCTAGTCCATCAGTTAACATATTGTGCGTAAATGCTGTATATTTGTAGAAACAAATCATTAATGAAGGCATTTCAACTTCTGGACAAAACTTCTGGACTGCTTTCACTTGTAAATGGTGCTTGGTCTGTGCATATTTTCTCACTGGAGAAAGCAATTAAAATAAAGTAATCATATTTTAGCGGAAGCCATGGTTTGAAGTTAAGTGTATTTGTTTTTACAAACATGCAGCTTTTCACTTCACTATACATTAACTGATGGACTGGAGTCGGTGTGGATTATTGTTGTTATCAGCTGTTTGGACTCTCATTCTGACGGCACCCATTCACTGCAGAGGATCCATTGGTGAGCAACTGATGTAACACTAAATTTCTCCAAATCTGTTCTGATGAAGAAACAAACTCATCTATATCTTGATGGCCTGAGGGTGAGGACATTTTCAGCAAAATTTCATTTTGGTTGAACTATTTCTTTAAAGCATAAAATGATTTACTTTTAAAGAAGATATCATCAAGTGAACTGCTAATGTGGTCGCTTTGTCCTGTTTTTTTGCGATACCCTTTGTGGGATTCTAGCTTCCCTCAGAGGTTCTCTTCGGCAATAAAAATAAATAAAAATAGAAGTTCCTCAGGGTCGATCGCTTTCCCTCTGGTCTGGTCCGTCGGTACTTTAGTACTAAGTGTTGAAGAGGGTTTTTTATGGTTTATGAATATACGCTCCACATATGCTTCAGCCAACAAATGTAATCCTGATGTAAGTGGCGGATTCACTGCATTAAGTTTCTCAGGTTTTGCAGCCAGTTTGAAGCTCTGTTGTATTTAGTGAAGCCACAACCTTTCAGCTCACCATACTACCCACAATCCTTCGCTACCCAGAGAAAACTGGCAACGCCAAATCTAGTGTAGTACCTCATTTGTGACTGGACTTCTGTTAGTTATGATTTGAAATCATCATGTATCAGCATCCATATCCCTATGCAGCTTCAGTGTGTTTTTAATTGTTTAGTGGCTTTAAGTTTTGACTATAGTTTACACAAGGTTCAGAAGATACGAAGGGAGACAAACACTGCCTTGGCTTATTTCACTTTTTTTTTTATATAATGCAATTTATGTATTACTGCTCCTGTTATATTGATTTATTGTCCCTGTTATTATATTTTGTAAATAATAATAAAAAATTAGAAAACAAACTGTTGTACAGGTTTACCTATCAGTATTCATCATAATTAATTAATTTACACTAACATTAAAAGGTTTGAGGTCTTTTTTTTTTTTGTAAGAAATTAATCAAATTAATAATTTTATTCAGCAAGGATGGATTAAAATGATGAAAGGTGATAGTTAAGACATTTATAATGTAACAAAAGATGTATATTTTAAATAAATGCTGTTCTTTTCAACTTTCATTTTAATCGAAGAATCCTAAAAAAATGTATCACAGATTCCACAAAAGTATTAATAAGCATCACAATTGTTATTGATGATAAGATGTTTCGTGAGCCAAATCAACATATTACAATGATTTCTGAAACATCATGTGACACTGAAGACTGGAGTAATGATGCTGAAAATTCTTAAGGTATGTCACAAGAGTAAACTACATTTGAAAATAAATTCAAATAGAAAAAAGTTATTTTATATTTGGTATAATATTCCACAATATTAGTTTTATCTGTATTGTTTGATCAAATAAATACATCCTTAGTGAGCATAAGAGACTTCTTTCAAAAACATAAAAAATCTTACCCAGCCCAAAATTTTGAACAGTAGTATATATATATATATATATATATAATTTGTTATATTACATTTAATTAAATAACTTTCATATAATTGAGTTGTCTCTCTTCCATTAAGTCATAGTAAACATAGTAAATCACATATAAATATTGATTGAAGCATAAATACATTTTCGTGCTCAGTTTTCATTTGTGATTACATCATTAGTTGATGTAAATAAATGTAGACTCATTGCTTATTAAAGCTATTTAGCATTGTCAACATAGTTTTCTAACTCCTGTAGTAGTGTATTGTGTTCACTAGAGGGCAGATTAACACACAAATGTCAACCAAGAAAGCTGAACAGAGGCACAAACTTCGGTATTTCTTGACCAAATCTATTTGTATTTGTATTTCTAATAAAAAAAATAATCTGTCATTAAATCCAGTGACGTTTCATCTCATTAGAATAAACAATCAGTAGTCTTTTAATCATCAGGGATGCTTTTTTGTACCAGGATACAATATATACGAAAGCATCATATGGATGTTACCTTCATCTATGAAGCATTTGGAAATTTAAAGACCAGGGAACCAAAACATCCCTTTTAGTGGTTCATATTTATGTAATGATATGCCATAAAAGTATGTGTCATATTCCGTTTGTTTGCGCTTCGGCTCAAAGGGCAGCTGTGATTTGTGATTAAGGTTTGCGCAGGCGCGTGCCACACTCACTGACTGTCAAGGTGTGGACACGGCGGGACCGCGAGTGGGAACACAGTAGCGTGCTTTTGGACAAGAGGTGGATGCCCCTTAAAAAAATAAAAACGCCGGAGGAGTGAACACCAGTGCGTTTTACAAAAGCAATATGTGCATCAACGTGGCACTGCCGTCACCCTTGAAGTGGTTGATATATAAAGTCGTGAGGGTCTCGCGTCTTTCACCGTCACCTCTGAGCTGAAGCGAAGCGCGAGCAAGCGCAGGTACAAAAGCAGAGCCGGAAGAACTCGCGTTCAGTTTGTTTTGCTTCTTCAAAGTGGAGTATCTTTGATATTAGCTTATAAATGAAGTGAGTTTTAAGGGCTAGTTTCCAAGCGCATCCGAGCTAAAGAAATCATGACGGACTTGAGAAAACACAAACTCTTCGTCCTGGTGGACGTGCTGTGTGTTGTCGTAGGTAAGTGAGTTCTGTGTTTCAGCGTTCAATGTCCTGATTTGAAGTTCATTTTAAACTTGTAAGTTGTTGGTTGAATGCTTTTATGTAGTTTCCCTATTTTATTCAGTTCTTTAATGAGATTTAAATTTTTAAACAATATAGCACCTGGGATATTCACCGATAACAGACATGGGGAAAGGTTTAAATGTAACTTTGTATTGTAAGGGAAAAAATAGACTTTTAAAAACATAAGATTTTAAAGGTTTTTTTTAAACAGTTTCGTTTTAAAATCTTTCTGTGTGACAGCAGATATGTAAAGGTGTGAGTGTTTGCATCTCTGAGTGTGTGTGCACGCGCGTGCACGAGATATACTGATAATCTGATCGACCGATAAAATACAGCTCTGCATACATTCTCACACACACTCTCCAATATAATTTTAGCATTGTAGTCTAATGCATATTTTCTAGTTATAAAAAAAAATACAAGAAACTTGGCAACTATAAATTTAAGAGACCGTTTAAATTAGATTTAGTATCAGTTTAGCTTTTCCCATAACCTTGCATAAGCACACAATTTTGCAAAACTGGCTTGTCTTTGCACCAAATTGCAATAAACAATTTTGACCCGTTGTTGCTACAAATCTATGATGTCATGTCTAATTTTAAGACCAGTCTGGACTAGTTTTTGACTTTTGTCAATATATTTAATATATTAGATTAGATTAGATTCAACTTTATTGTCATTATGCAGAATACACGTACAGAGCTAATGAAATGCAGTTAGCATCTAACCAGAAGTGCAAGAATATAGTGTTTATATACATAAAGTGCAGAGTAAGTGAAGCTATGATTTACAGAATGTACAGTCGGGTTGCTAACAGTGGTAATAAATACAGTTGGATGAGTGTGCAAAGTATTGTTAAAAATGAATTCTGTGCAAAATAACAGTAGTGCAATTATATTTTTATAGAATAGTTTACTGTGCTTTGTACAGTAACAACTTAGTTTACAGTCGCGATAGCTAGAACAGCGGCAGTCTGTGCAAAATATGAGTTGTGCAAATACATGTATGTAAAGTACTTTGACCAGTGCAGTAATAAAGCAGGTGCGGTTAGATTGGTGGTGTGGCGTTCAGAAGTGTCACAGCCTCGGGAAGAAGCTCTTCCTGAGCCTGCTAGTCCGAGGCGTAGGCTCCTGTAGCCTGCCGGATGGAAGGACAGTGAAAATTCCATGGTTAGGGGTGAGAGGCATCCTTGATGATGTTTCTTGCCCTGCCCGATGACAGCTTGTGATAGATGTTCTCAGTGGAAGTTAACTGGGTGCCGGTGATCCGTTGAGCAGTTTTCACCACTCGCTGGAGTGCTTTGGGTCAGATCTGGAGCAATTGCTGTACCATACTGAGATTCAGTTTGTGAGTTGATTAGGGTTAGAAATGAACTCTGCAGGAAAGTGGATCTCGTGGTACATTTTTGAGGATCCCTGGTTTAGGCCATGTTCAACGTGTCAAGTGTGTTTGTGTCATGAGGGGCTGGTTTTAGAAGATTTTCATGTTTAATTGTATATTTGGGTGTGTTCTATAGCTGCGTTCTAATTCATGGACTATATCCTTTGAAGGCCGATTGCATCAAGGCAGCGCAACTAAGGCTGTCCCAATTCAAAGATAGCGTCCTATGAAGGCTGCATTTGAAGGCCGATTGCATCACGGTGGCTGACGAGACCGTCTGCAGGCTGCATCTGAAAACTTAGGCAGGTGACTTGCTGCCTCGCTGCCGTATCAGGCAATGACTTTGCAGGCAGCGTTTTGCATGAAGGCACCTCATGAAACTGATTTTGGACAGGCTTCTGAGGCAGAGTAATGGTTTAATGATCTACAGCAAGATATAGAGAGCTTTGGTGATAACTAAGTGGATATTTCATTACTGCAATATTAATTTCTTGCTAGAAATGACATCAAAAGTGGAAACGTTGATCAAAACACATACATTTACACACAAACTGACCATCGACCACAACTTTCATACCAACTTTGTCACAGAATGGAATGCACAGGATTGTGGGATATCAAAGGCAGCAAGGATACATCTATGCTGCCTTCAAAATCGGCCAGATGAAGGCATCTCAGGAGACAGGAAATGAAGCTAACATTGAATTTGGATGTGCCATGATGCCTTCCTACCTTGGAATGTGTCCTCCGAAGGCAGCATTTTCAGTTTTGGATGCATCCTCCAGGCTGCATTTGATGACCAATTGCATCACTGTGGTGCGCGAAGGCTGCCGCCATTCGAACACTACTTCAAATCCGCCTCCATTTCTCCGGAAAAGTGGAGTTGGGCAGTTTAATGTACAACAGTGAATGATATTGTAAAAGTACCATGTTTTTGTATTGTAGCTGTCCTGAGAGAGAGAGAAAAACACAGTAGCCTTCTTCTCATTTGTATGTATGTGTATACTTAAGGAATGTATTGTTACACTCCACCACTTTATTTAGCAGATGAAAGCGAGTTTATTGCTAGAATATTAACAAAAGTTGCTACAACTGTGAACCATATTAAGGGCTGCTTCGAAGCACCGGACGGTCCTAGCCTCACGGAGGACTGTTCTTGTTGCCTAGCAACTCGACAGCTCCGTTGAGAGCGCGTAACGCTTGTAAGTGAACTGTTCATTTTCAGCTGCATAAAACTAAACGGGTTGAAAACCTGTTTAAATATGTTCACCATGGTCCATTTATGTACATAATAATCAATAATACAATAAGCAACATAAAATCACATTTTGGTAAGATAGAAGTCATTTAATCACTTTATATGTTGTATTTCTTTGTCATTACAATATTCAAGTAAGTCGAAATCCAATACTTAAATTTTAATTATAATTGGTAAATAGCAGTCAAAAACTTAACAATTCAGGCTCCAGTTATTTTCATTTTCATTAACAAAAACATCTATGGCAGCTCTCTTCTCTGCACCGCTTGCACCTGCTGGCTCAATCAGGAAATCCTGCAAGGCTAGACTCGGAGCTCCCGAAGGATGTGGTCTTTGAATTGGGACACAGCTCATGTGTTTACAAGTTGAGTTGCATTCATCATGGCTTCTTTTCCTGGATTTTGCAAGTTCAGGAAGCTGAGTATTTGTTCATGGAAATGTGATCCAAGCCTATCAGTATTTTCCAGTGTTTGGTAGCCTGTAGTGCCACAGAAATGTTCCTTTTCTTGCATTTTTGGCTTTATTCAGGACTTTGTTTGCAGACCAACCGTGAGGACAAACCCAGTGACCATAAACATCCTACCCATTACGGAAAGATTTGACTTGGCTCAGTGCTAAAGTGAATGCGAACCATCTTGACCATTACTTCCTTTGGGAACATTGTGTTTTTCTTAACCACATGAGGTAACCCTGCTCTGGACGCTTTGGGAGATTAAGTTTCTGCACCTGCCCTTTGAAGTCCTTTATTGTGTCCGTGTTCTCCAGCCTCCAGCATTAGATTTCATGAGGGGCTAGAATGGGCCCTTGGCATGATCCTTCACCTTTAGTCTCAGACTACAGCTTTATCATGGTGCACATGTCTTTATATCCAGATGAAGTGACTGATTTAAGTTATCTGTCCTTGTAGTGGACAGGAATGGACAATATTGTCTCGTCTAGTCCATTAAGGGATTCAAACGGTGACATGTAGGACCATTTCAGATGTTTCTACCTCACATTTAGGCTGTACTAGTATCGATGACAACTTAGAGAAAGGAAAAAATCTTTTAAAAATCTAGTTTAAAATGGACAATATGTTGTTAGTCATATGCTTTTTGAATTCTTGCTGGTTTTTTTATGCTTTTGTTAACAAATGTTTCAATGTAATGTCTGTATTGCAGAATTGTTATACACTGCCCATCCCAAAAAAAAAAAAGTCACACACTCTAATATGTCGTTGGACTGCCTTTAGCTTTGATTATGGCATGCATTCGCTGTGGCATCATTTCGATAAGCTTTTGCAATGTCACAACATTTATTCCCATCCAGAGTTGCATTAATTTTTTGCCAGGATCTTGTATTGATGATGGGAGAGTTGGACGCTGTCAAAGTCTTCTCCAGCACATCCCAAAGATTCTCATTGGGGTAAAGGTCTGACTCTGGACTCTGTGGTGGCCAATTCATGTGTGAAAATGATGTTGCATGCTCACTGAACCACTCTTTCACAATTTGAGCTCGATGAATCCTGGCATTGTCATCTTGGAATATGCCCGTGTCATCAGGGAAGAAAAAATTAATTGATTGAATAACCTGGTCATTCAGTATATTCAGGTAGTCAGCTGACCTCATTCTTTGGGCACATAACATAATCATCCATGCAGTAATTATCCAGTGTTCACTGAAATTAAGCTGAAATAAAAATAACGATTAGACAGAAAACTAAAGTATTTAAAACTAAAATGTTAAATATTTACTTAGCAACTTGAAAAAAAAAGTACTAAAATGACTAATACTAAAACTGAATCAAGTGTAAATTAAAGCTAAATAGAAATATAAAAAAATACTAATAATGAAATAACAAAAGCACAATTACTAAAAATATTCAAATGAAAACTGAAAAATAAATAGAATAAATTAAATAAATATAACTAAAAAGCTTAATTAAAATTATTAATAAATATAATAATAGTATATAAATAATACTAAAATAACGTCTCATGTGTTGTAATCATCAAGTAAAAAACAAATTTTCTTTTTACAAATAACATGAATGGATTCATAATATCTTTACATTATTGGGAGGTTGCACCAAATGACATTTTATCACCTGAACTAATCTTGCCATGCCATAAAAGGTCAAATTATCTGATGTTTTAAGAGACTTATTGACCTTGACACACTATGATGAGGGTCTTGAGGGTTGTACCACATGACATTGATGGATTTCAGATGCTTTTGAAGAGTTTACACAAAAGTACCATCACCATTTTTCCTACATAGAATCATTTACAGAAAATTAAAATTCTGTCATTAATACAAATTGCATTAAAGAATTTCCAACTTGCTGCAGAACGTTTTCAGTTAGGTCCGTTTTCTGATAAAGATTCACATATGGAAATAAGGGCACATCTGAGGAAGGTCAATAACTTCTTCAGTGCCCATAACTACATGAGTCTGTATGCATAATTTAGTTTCAAAGTCCTGTAAATTTGAGATACTTGGCCTTGAGCTAATTAAAGCAAGAACAGGTGGAATTATTCAGTCATTTTCAAATAAATATCAGCCTCTAAGATTGCTAGTAACAACAGAAAGTCCCAGAATCCAGTTGAGTTCAGCTACTGGAGAATTTCTGTAAGTGTTTCTGGGCAGTAATATCCTTTTCCCAACCCTGAGTTTGACATTCAATCCAGCCCACCACCCTCTGCTTCTCTTTTCCTTCTAAGTAAAGTTTCCTCCACACAAACACAGTCTGGCTTTTACTTTAGCTCACAAGCCAACAGTGTGTATTTTACTCTCCCTGAATGCTGGTGTTTTATGATTTTTACATCATTAATCATGGAGTATTGACATAAATAACATTCAGCGTCTGTTCTAGTGCACTGATACATCCACAAGTCAAAGGTGCAAGATCAGTGTTTTACTTCAGTGAAAGTGAAATTGATGAGCGTTATCTAAGCTTATCTGTTTAATATTAAGCCAAGCATTTGGCCCAGTACCGAAGGATCTTTCCAGGTTCTTTTTCCGGTATCTCTGATGTACTCTGGTTTTTTTTAAATAAAGCTCTTTATTTAATGACAATATTATGATGTACAATGAAAGAAGATTTCTTGTTTTAGCAGGCCCCTTGTATACAAGGATGCTTGGTATATTGCTTACAGGGCCTGTATGCAAATGCTTCTATCCAAAGTGACTAACAGATGAGGAATGTTAGAACAAGTGATTCATATTAAGGAGTTATGAAACATGAATGCTGCAATAAATAGTTTCTTCAGCAAAGTACAAACTAGAACAGACATGTAGTTTACACAAACAAGAAGTAGAGTGAATTAATTTATTTTCATGGAATGCTATAAAAATATAAATGTAAAATGCAAAAATATAATATATTCCTGTGATGGCAAAATTTAATTTTCAGCATCATTACTCCAGTCTTCAGTGTCACATGATCCTAAATCATTATAATATGCTGATTTTGTGTTCAAGAAACTTATCAATGTTGAAAGCAGTTTTGGTAACTGTAATACAGTTTCAGGATTCTTTGATAAATAGAAAGTTTAAAAGAATCACATTTGTGATGGAAATCTGTTCATTATGTCAAAAAAACAAAAAAACTTTTTTGGTTATAACTGTTTGGTATAAATTAGAAAATCATTCCACCAGCGAGGAACAGTTTTAGAATCATAGTATTGTGCAATAACCAGCAAAGACATGTTGCTACACAATTTGGACTAATTTCCCAAAACTACTGGCTAAATAAAATGGGAGAATGACAAGGAAAAGTTCAGGCTGTTGGAACTGTCATACATTATATTTCAGGTCTTGGTTAAATTTGTTCAGACAGGTCTCATGAGATGGCAGTTACAACATCAACAAAATTGTTCAGAAATTGGTCGTATCATGAGACTAATAATATGAGAGATAAAAATGCTGTTCCATTAATTAATTTTTTTTTAAAGCAAAACTCAGTTGCTAAAGACTACTAGCATACTAGTTAACCTGTTTCCCACGAATGTTATACATTTCCATGGCTTTCAAGAGTATAAATAAAACACTAGCATTAGCGTGGGGAGGAAGAGGGCTGGGACGACTGACTCTGGTGTATGGTGAAAGAAAAGAGGAGGAGGGTGGGTGATTCTTCTTGAAGTAGGATTCAGACTCTCCCTGCAGGTTGCAGCTCAGCACATAGCTTCCAAATGAGTCAGGCGGCCTTGCCAAACTACAGCTCAGGGACTGCTGCCGCAGACAGACCGCCCTCAAAACTCTCACTTAAGGGCTACAGGATTATATTTTCGTAATACTTATGATGGTACTCCAAAACCCACAAAGAAAATCAAGAACATCTAATTTTCATCTTCAGAGCAGGAACAGAAGCGTGATCATTGTGGGTTTGGCTCATATGAATTATGCTTCAATGTTGAAATGAAGCCAGAATGGATCAAGTCTGGTGTTGAAAGCTGAGTGTATTTGTTAATGCATCTTGAAACAAGTTAGTATACAAGATAAGTCCATAAAAACATAGGGTGTTTGATAATGGAAAGGTGGTGAATCAATATTAGGGTGAAGGTCAAAGCTGACCCTAAGAAAATAGGCTGCTACTCATACTAACTCGCGGTGTAGCCAAACCAAAGACAAGATTTTTTTTTTTCAAATGACTGAGTGGGTTTTTTGCCAGGGTTGTCTTGTTTCATTGGAAATGCACCAACTCATGGGTTCTTGAAACTGCAAGCAGCACAATTCAGATTTACTGTAAATGAGCTAAATGTACTCTGAATTTTAGTTTCTTGGACCAACATCATCATAACAGTGTTAGGAAAGCTACACTGTAAAAAAAAAAATCCTTTTTTTATATTTTTCTTTGTAATTATTTATTGAGTCAGTTTCTGAGTGAAAATTGTTTCGAATAAATCCTACGCCAATTTTGTGAGATGTTCCAAATTACAAGCTGCTTATAATCTACAGAAGTTAAGATACAGTAAAGTTACATTCTTAAATTTGCTGAACAGAATTTAGCAAATTTATATTGGAAATATATGATGTGCAGGTGTATATATATTATATATATATATATATATATATAACACACACACACACACACACACACACACACACACACACGTCATATATATTACATACATATATATTTCCACCCTGATCAATTCAATATTCATCTGACATTAAAAGTGTTGAAATGGAACAGTCAGCATTGTAGTGTAATAGTACCGCTGCTTGTTGGAAAAAAGTAGCTTGTTAAAGCTACATTGGTTTGAGCTACTGAATGCTGAAGTTAAGGGGAAGGTTCACTTGAAACAAAAAAAATGTGCCATTGTTTATTGTCCCTCTATTTTCTATGGAATGTCAAAGCTGCTTTTTTCATACAATGAAAGTGAATGGTGACCACAGATTCTCTCACACATGACAAAGAGTTGGAATATATAGTGTATAAGTTGTAAAACTGCTTTCATAATGCATATTCTTTGTCTTTAATGGAACTATACAGTCTCTGGTCCCCATTAATTTTCATTGTATCCAGACATTCTGATGAACTTCTATTTAAATGTTCCGTGTAAGAAAGAAAATCTTCAGGGTTGGGAATAACATGAACATAAGTAAACAATAACAGAATTTCATTTTGCTGTGAACGCTTCCTTTTGAATACTGAATGAAACTGCTGGTTTGGTGCAGTAATGGCTCTGGCGCTCCTCCAGTGGTGTGATGGGAAGCGTAACTTGCCACCAATCATCCCACATACTATAACTGCACATCAGTTTGAACCAAATAAAGCAATTCTCCATTCTGGCTTTCGTATTTATAGTGTTTGTGAATGAGGGGAGAATGCTCTAAACAAAGAGGAAAACATGAATGAGGTGGAGACTATAGGAGTGGCAAGCTCATTTTTGTCTGTGGAAGAGCAAAAGGACAACAAAAGGATGTAAATCTTCAGTCCTTCAACATTTCAGCAATCACCAACCCTAATTATCTCCTCACCCTTTCGGTTAAGTCACCATGTTGCTTTGTTACAGTTTCGTTGTTATGCTGCAGTAACCTTAAATTAGTTTCCCTCATAGTTGAAAAATCTGACATTTACTCACCCGCCTCATGTTGTTAACTATGTGATTTTAACTTCTTTTGTGGAACACAAGAAGAGATATTTAGCAGGATATTATAAAAAATTGTTTACTAATTAAAATAAAATATAAAAATTAGGGTAAAAAATTACATGAACAAAATTTGAAATGTTGTTAACACAAACATAAGTTTAATTTGAAGTACTAAACATAATAAAACAATTTTTTTGCCAGCATAATCTAAAGATCAAAATTTGGTGAAAATCGGACCAATGGTCTAGGAGGAGTTCGAAAAAGTAGGTTTTCAACATAAATCAAAATGGCAGACAGGAAGTTAGGACAATTATGGCATAATTGGTATCAATATTCTCTGCTTGATCCAAGGAGTATATCACAAAGTATCATAACAATAAGCTAATTTAAGCAAAAGTTATTAGCAAAACTTTTGAGTACCATCATGGCATGGTGCTGAAGACACATACAGAGTTTCAGACGATTTGCCAATGTGTTTGTAAAATATAGCATTTTACATCAAAATTCAAAATGGCTGATGCCCAAAATGTCTGACATGGGAACATTTGGTAAGGCTCGCTCGACATGCTGCACCGAATCTAAAGAGACCGGTTTTGTGATTTGTGGCCAGACCATTCAGAAGTTATAAGCAAAATAGCCATTTTCATATCTCTTGACCACTAGGTGATGCTGTGCGAAACTGTACAGGTTGCCTCAGGTCATTGTTATTAAAACACACACCAAGTTTGGTCACAATCGCTAAAGCATTGTGGAGATATAGCCTCTTTAATTTTTGCATGCTTTTCTTTGAATTTGTTCACAAATTATTTGAGAATGGTTTGACTAATCAACTTGAATCCCATAACCTTTTGCCAGCATGGTCTGAAGAAGGTCTGAGCCAATTTTGGTGAAAATCAGATAAACCATCTAGGGCGAGTTCGAAAAAGTAGGTTTTCAGACATATAAAAAAAAAACCCTTGACCAGCAGATTTTAAATTTTGGTGTCCATTTGACTCTGCATGAGCCAAGGAATGAGAGGGGAAAAATCCCATCTAAACTTTATAGTTCAAAGTTATAAGAATTAACTTAAGTTCAACTTTGGATGCTAGAGGTGGCTAGAGGGATTGAGAGACTCCAAATTTGCTATGGTGACAGATGAGACTGTCACCATCTCAAATCTGTGTGCAAAATTTCATAACCTTCATGCAAGTGTTCTATGGGCTGCCATAGACTTCAGAGCGGAAGAATAAGAAGACCCCAGATTACAATAGGTGCCTGGCCCCTAATGACAAGCACATTACAACATCATGACTAAAATGAAACTGAAAATAAAACAATCTAATTCCAAATATTATTAAATGCTATAATAGTATTGAAAAATTTTTTAGACTTTACAGCCAATCTAATCCTTGTTTAATATTGACTAAACAACATTTAATTAAAATGTCCACTTAATCTTTAATATTTGGCCACTTCTTTGTAATAGATATGCTACAGATACTGTCATTTCTTGAACAAGAACATGCAGACTTCAAAACATGCAAACTCGGAGCGAAGTGGTTAATTTTATTTTGAAGTTAGCGATGAACAGTTAGCATATTTAGAAAGATGATGTATTGTGTAGGTTTATAAATTATTTACCTTATGAAACTGATAGAATGGTGCACATTGTTCCCAGATGAATGTTATAAGTGGACTCACAGCATATGCAAAGATGGAGTTTGAGATGGTCCGTGCATGTAAATGATAAATGTTTGTGTGGAGCAGCATTTACTGTGAACGGAGCTGCTCTGAGATGCACATAATCTACACATAGATATAAAGCATATTAAACCCACAGCGCATATATTTATTTAATTTAATTCACAATAGCACTATGCTTTATTATAATTTTAAATGGTTTTAATATTTTGTGTAACCTCTGAAACTGTGTAATAATGCTTTTCATAGATTCTTGTTCAGTGAAACACGCCACTCCGGTATTTTGAGTCAATCAACACATGCAAAATGCAATCAAGGATTTTTTTATTTTTATAATTGAGTACTCAAATTTAATCGAGGAATCGTGACAGTGCTAATCATATGACTTAAGAAGACTTAGAATATAGAGTTCAAGTTGTATGAACTACTTTAATTTGGACCCCATCCACTTTCATTGCATGTAAGAGAGAAGTGTAAAATTCTTAAACTACTTATTTCAAGAAAAAATAATTATTTTTAGTTAAGAGGGACAGTGTATTGCTTTTACTCACATAGCACAAAGAAGAAGAAAAAACATAAAACACTCATAAAAGACCTTACATCAAAAGGGTCCCTTAATGTTTTACAGGAAATTTCACTTCCTGTACCTTCAAATTGAACTCATTTGTTTCAGGGAATGGTTGTGGGTGACGACTAGCAGCAGTTGTGACAACGTCGTTTTCATTAAGCACAGCCCCAGTGAGTTGGGTGTCAAGCACAACTTTCTTCAAGCACATCTCGCCTCTCACTTCTATGCACCACATCTCTCCTGCAGTCCTGTTTGCTATGTAATCAAATGACTGCCGAGCTTAAACCTTCAACTGAGGCTTTGAACTCAAACCGCTTTGAAGCTCTTTGATGCTGACCCCATTTAATGTACCTTATACTAACTTAATTCTTTGGATACACAGTCTGGAAAATATTTCAGGAGTAATACTGATGAATTTCACTGATGAGCACCAGATTATACAGTTTAGCCATTATAAATGTAAAGTTTACAGATTTTAGACTCAGTGCTCAATGTTTCTAGGAGTTTTGATTCGCTTTGTCATTAGTCAATGCGGTTTGAAATAAAAGTACTCCTTTGGGTGAATTTTTTAGCTTTCTATTCACCATTAAAATGTGCCTGTAGCAAAACCATTTTTCCAGTCTTACCCATCATTGTGTCCTAATAATGTGTCTTAACAGTTGAAAGGTTTTGAGAGGAAAAGGGAAAAATGAAACTCTGTTTTATTGGGCATTTATTTTGATTTGTTTGGAGTGTATTCAGCTGGCAAGCATACAGAAAAGGCCATCCAAGCTCAGCTCCAGAAGAAGTGTCTGAATCTCACGGAGTGCTAAAACTGTAGCCAGTGTTTTGGGGTCTCCCTCAACAGGATGGTCTATGAGACCGAGGGAAAGTTTATTTTCCTTCCATTGTTAGAAGAATTAATCTCCTTAATGGAAACAAAATGCAAGATTCCATTCAGTAAACAATTTTCAGCAAGTGGATCACATTATTTTGAGAAAACTAGTTAGTGAACGATTTAAGGTAATGCACAAATGTTTTTCTTTTAACATAACAAAATAAAACAAAACATATGATTGTAAATATGTTTTGCAGAAAAACATTTGTTGTAAAGTGCACAAAAAAAAAAAAGTTTGTAAATAAACATTTAAATTAACATGTTTGTAATTATTTTTTAGAAGAAAAACACTTGTTTTGTACAAAGCAAAACAAAAGATTGTTCAAGAATTTTTCAAAAGTTTTTTTGTTTGTTTTCTCTATAAAAGCTGAACCATTTTCTTAAACTCAGTTAGCTCTTTATTTTTTACATGTATATTATAAGCTTGTCGCTTGTTTATCTTTAAAATGGCCCTTGCAGAATAAAGATGAATTAACTACAAATAGGCGCATCTGTTTGAGTTTTGAGGCCTGAGTCTAATTTAATAGTAGTTAGACTAGAGTTTTTACTTTGACCTGAGGATACATTTTGACCTGGATTTTTTACCTAATTGTGAATCATTACTTCAGCATTCAAAATTGTCTGTTCAATTACATACAACTTAATAATAATTACTTTTGGGGCAAGAGTTACATGAGCGGTATGTTTTTCAATAGTGCCACTGTGGATGTCAGCTTCAAGGTTTGTCAGTGCACTATGTTTTGTGTGTGTGTATTGTCACTTTTAGACCACAGTGTATGGAAATACAGTGTCATTTCAAACACTGTTGTTCTTTGTTTTGGGAATACAAAGACACATTTTTTTGTTCTTATTTGTCTCTGATTATATTACTCTTTGTCTATTGTCATGACAACATGAAGCTACATATTTAGTGTCTCAAGAATACACTGGAACTCAGAATGACTTGTTATGGATATGTTGCACCATTGCATTTCAACTTGTCTTTCGATGATTTAAGTTTCTAAATCTCTAGTGCCAAAACTTTTAAATTAAATTTAAATTAACCCTTAAGTGTCACTCACATTTTTGAACATAGATGTGAAAGTGAACGATCAAAACTTAAATTTTATAATTCATGAATGAAAACATTTTGATGTACCATTTTCATGGTAATGCAATGTCTGATTTTAAAATGGTTTTCAAAGGATGAATTTTGAGATTTTAAGTTTTCCATTGATATATAATTTCTCATGATTTCTAAAGTGTGATAGAGAAAAGGCAACGAAGAAGGCTTTTTTGGACAAAGGTCAGAACTCCTGTTATGATGTAGATACATAATTTTTAACAAAAACATTGGTAAAATATCTATTTAGGAGTCGTAGACCTTTCCAACGATGTACAGTTTGTCATGATTAGATTAGGATTTAATTGTAACATAGTGAAGTAAACTTAGGCATCCCACAGAGGTACGGGTGACAGTTAAGTTAAAGTGATTGGTAAATAAACTTTTATCTCTCCCCTATAAACTAACAACAGAAGATGAGTTTGAAAAACTAATTTTCTTGTGCATTTCCATCAGTGCATGGTTTCATTCATCAGTTAGTCTGCTGCGTGATCGTTGTTATACAATTCTGAAACCGTTTTAATCAACAGATTATATTTTCAAAAAACATCTACTAATTGTTGTTTTAAAACAAAAGAAGACAAAACGTCCCTGTAAACACTAAAATGTTTTGTTTTGAAGGAAATGCAACATTTGTGTTTTTTTGTGTATGTGTGTGTTATTTTGTAAGGCACACGTTTGGAGCACATTCTTGTATGAATGGGGCTCTATAAATGTTTTTAGTAGTATATTATGTGATTATTAATGAGCTCTTTATGTACAGGTTAAAACTTGTTTCAAATGGGGAACCCTTTCAAACGGGAACATTTTCTGACAGTAAAGACGCATAAACTTACTACAACACTATGCTTTTATACACTCACTTTATCAACAGAACATGAATTTACAGGAAGTATCATTGCTCTTACTGTTCTCTTCAGTTGCTGTGGCTTAGGATCACATGGTTGCCAAGTGATTTTGTAACATCTGAATGTCCCAAGAGCATTTTCCATTCATTAAAGGATCCGCTGTGGCTACATTCAGACATGTGCATCTCCAGCCACATCAGTTCACCGACCAAGACATTGTGGAAAGGATGTCTGGGCTGTGGATGTTACGGTCATGTTTATGATATGACTCGCAATGTGTTTTGGGTTAAGACTGCTTGGGATAAAATTCCATGTGACTCTTTGGAAAAAGAGGTACTATAAATAGTCACTGCTTCCATGGCAGAATTCAGATGTTGTTCTGCGAGTTATTAAAATAATAATAATAATTGAAAAATATTGACAGAAATATTGTTTAAACCAATGTATTGCTCCATCCTTTATCATGACTCCAAGAACTAAAAGCGACAGACATTCTATATTAATCAACTTTTCTAGACAATAGCAGCTGATTAGCAGAACTATAACATGAGCTAGCTGGAGACCTACAGCTGCTGAGTGTATACTGAGAAATACAACTACATATTCTGCATGCTCGACCAAACATTACAGCAACAATTATCAGAGGAGCAAGGTGGTCCAAACAAACTGGGCACTGAGCCATCTTTCAAAGAAAACCAGTTTTATGAATCCTGTGTTGAATACAGAATACTTATGGAGACTGGAGAAGCAGTCGTCGGTTAAATGACGGAACTCTGCAAAAGTTTGGGATTATACTGCTGTGGTATCGTAGTAAAGATTAATTTTATCCACTGATTCTTCAGTCTCATCCTTTGGAAGTGAAAATAAACCGAATTTACTTTCACAGAGCCTTGTCAACTATGTTATCCACACAACGCGCTACAGCGTTTGAGGGGGTTCAAGTTTTGAGGGATGTCCATGCAGCAAATACCTGTGACATGTTATTTTCACAGAAATGGCATATGAATTTTAAATGACTTTTTTTTTTTTTTTTTTTAGTGGTTCAGAGTCAACTCTTTCTTTTGAGAGACAATAACTTCATTTATGATGCACTTTCAGCTTTACAACTTTGCAGACTGTTTACATTCACATACAGCTACGTTACACACTGCATGAAAGCTAATTTTCAAAATTCCATAATAGGGCACTTTATAAATAGTTATCAATTTTTTGGTTGTTTTGAAATTAAGGGAATTAGAAATGGTTGGAAAAAAGCTTACTTGTCATGTAAATTTTATTTAAAATATGACCAGCCAGGCTTCAGGATATTCACCCTGTATATTCTACACTAAAGACAATAACTTCTCATTTAATAAGCATTAATGCTTTAAATTGCTTTATTTATTTATTGTTTATCTATTGTCTCATCTTCTCTTTCCTGTAGCTTCTCTGCCCTTTGTGATCATGAATATTGCATCCCAGCCATTCAAGCGAGGCATCTACTGCCAGGACGAGGCATTAGTTACCCTGTAAAACAAGACACAATCACCATTGCGACACTGGCTGTAGTCACCATCACCTGCACTATCATCATGTGAGTCCCTCATTCATTGATCTCCATCATCCCTTCCATGATCTCATCTTCCCATGAGTCACAAGCTGATTCTCAGCAAAGTGTCTGCTCAAGGAATTGTTTTACATATTTACAACTAACTTAACTGTTTTAATCTTTGGTGCAAGCTACAGAAATGCATATTTCTAAAACAAAATAAAAGTTTCTCTCTTCTGTTCCTCTAGACATCATCGTGAAGCATATCTGGTGTACAGCAAAAAATTCACTCCAACTCTATCTTTAATCAATATGTGTCAGCCATATATAAGGTGCTGGGTGCCTTTCTGTTTGGGAGCTGTCAGCCAATCACTGACTGACTTGGCCAAGTACACTATTGAGCGACCATCCATTTCTTAACAGTATGTGCTCCCAAATTCTGCAAAGGATACATGGCCTCGATCAACTGCACTGGCGACCCAAGAGATGTAACTGAAGCCGGTATGCTTCTTTTCATAAATCTTATTAATGGCTTAATTTCAGTGAATTTCTTTTGAAACTGTGTGATTTGTGTGTTGTAGGTTGTCCTTCTACTCTGGTCACGCTCCTTTGGGATGTACTGCATGCTGTTTCTAGCGGTGAGTGCTATAGCAGCTAAATGAAGCCTCTAAACATTAAACATTTAACAAAAGTTTGAGGTGGGATTATCTGTTTTTGTGACTAGTGTTAGATGGTGCAAAGCGTTGGAAACCTGTTTGAAAATAGTCATTATTTGTGCAGTTGTAATTGATGTCAATATAGGCATTAAATGCAGTGACATTTACTGGTGTTCAGTAAATTTAAGGCAAAATCTAGTTATTGATAGGAATCCACTTGATTGTTAGTAAATCTTTTATGCTGGAAATTTCCAAAGATTTTGCATAGTTCAAATTGGTCATCCAAATTTGTTTTACATTGACCAACAGAAAGCTGCTTGGTTTGAAAGTGACTTTTTTGTGAGCTACATTTGACAGTGGACCTATTTGCCTATTCAATTTTTGCTGAAATTTTGCTAATGTGACCTCACATTTAGGCTTATTAAGGAGCTACTGTTTTTTGAAGCACATGGATCATGGTATAGATATGACATAAATCAGAAACAGTTAGTTTGCACACTAACTGGAACTGATTAAATAATTATAATAAAAGTTCTCTTTTCTCTCACCAGTTCTATATTCAGGCCAGATTGAATGGAAAATGGGCTCGTCTCCTGAGGCCCACTATCCAGTTCTTCCTGGTGGCCTTTGCTGTGTATGTGGGTTACACTCGTGTGTCAGATTATAAACACCACTGGGTGGCGTGCTGGTGGGGCTCCTCCAGGGGCTCACTGCAATTCTCACTGTAAGTTAACCCTTTTTTCCTTTAAATGGTTAGTTTACACAAAAAAATACCCCAAAACGTCTGTCATAATTTCCTCAACCTCACGCTTTTCCAAACCTGTATAACTTTATTTCTTCCATGGAAAACAAACATTTTATGGAAAATGTATTAATTTCTTTGTAATGGAAAAATTATGAAAACAAGTGAAATAAAAGCATTTCTTTACTGTACTGATTTTCTTGACCCCTTTTCTGATAAAGTGTCATTAAATGTAACATTGGGATGTTACTATTGCAAAACTACTAACAGTCATTGTCTCTTACAGGTGCGATACATATCAAATTTCTTCAAGGTCCATGTACTTTTCCTCAGTGCCCAAGTCCAGAGACAGCGGAAAATGAGGAGCGGAAACCAAGCTTACATTTAAGTGAGGTAGAGCACAATAACCATTTAGGCTATTCTGGACCTGCGTGAAAGAAATGAAGCTGAACACTACATCTCCACAAACCACTGGACTGGACGGAAGGGGAGCAAAACTGCACATGCTCACAATGGTCCTCCTTGGAAAAAAAGCTTTACTGTCTCTTCCTTTCCTTTGAATGAGAGAGAACTTTTATACATATTTAATCAATTTATTTTAATCCGAATGATTTGCCGAGGATGTTGAGGGGCGGATCGATTTTTATAATCTTATTTGATTTTTAGACCATCTTACATGTTTCTGCATTTCTAATATTATGCCATAGTAATTATATAGTAATCTGAACTGCAAATAGTGATAATTCTTTTTCCCCTATGTTTAAAATTTAAGCGTAAGATACCACTACAGCATCTGCAAGCCTGTTATGCTTCTTTTTATTTTCAATTTTTGCATTTTTAAAAGATGGCTTTATTAAACTTTTGAATTGTTGTTTGCATTTGTCCAAATTCTATTAAATATTTGTAATATTAATCTGCTTTTTGGTTACTGAGTACTGCAATGCTATTTTTTTTTGTGTGTGTATGTGTATATATATATATTTCAGATATTACTACCTACAGTATAAATGTAATCAAATGGATTTTGATTACATGTGCATTCTACTGAAAAAAAAACACCAGCATGGTACATTTAATGTTTGCATATCAAGTTAGCATATTTTAATCGAGAAGTACTATGTCAATAATATTGTGTTTATGTAGGCATGATATCAATCCTCATGTAAACTTTAGTTTTATATACTGAAAAGGACATATCAGCCAGAAGTGGTTGTCAAACACTTTTGATCTTATTTGGTTTGCAAGCGTTGTTTACTTTGGCCATGTTCTGTTGGGTACTTTACTGTCAGTCCAGCACTGCAGTAGCCATGAATTTAATGTTGACCATTTATTTAGCCACAGCCATGACTACAAATGAGATTGTCAAAATTAGTTAGTCAGCTTTCTTTCAAGAGTTAATCTCAAGAGTTTAATAATTAGACCACCAATCCTAATAGCTATGTTTCCATCACCCTGTTTTTATCCGCATTTTGAAGTATCGCATCAGAAACAAGTGATGGAAACAAATTTGAAAATAAATCCCTTAATTTGCAAAAGGTTTTTGCGCCGCTTTAAGTGGTTTTTGACTTGTGCTAAAAAAGAGTTAATGTTAAAAAGGAGATAGAAATGCATTTACTTAATAAATTCCTCCATGCACATAAAAAATTCACTTCGTGTGGTAGGACAGCATAACCTTACTAAACAGCTGGACCGAACTCATTGCAGAGCATCTGAAATGTTGTTATGGTTATTCTGAAATGCCTGAGCAAAGTCTGTCACCAAAGTATTTCTGTATTATTGCCTCCCAGAACAGTCTCACATGACTGCATTCCCAAACAGTAGCACCACGTCTGAAAGCAATGACCGCATTTATTGTTTCAGTATAGTCGCATTGAGGCTAAGCAATTTATTATATATGAAGATTATTATATTCAGTGGGTTCTCCTACTTTTCTTAGTGATATTTATTGTCAGTCCATCATGAAGTGACAATTTTGTTCTCTTTGACTCATAGGATGGAAATGGTGCTTTATTTGCAAATGTTTTATGTGATATTCCAATTTGTGTGCATAAGTTAAATTTGCAACCTGAAATGGAAACATAGCTAGTGCCAGATCAAGGTGAAGAAACTGAGAAAAAATGCACTGTTGAATAATCATATTCTGTTAGATTGTTAAATAATAAAATTGTGTAATTATATATATAATGTATTAAAAACATAAGCCTAGTTAATATAATTAACTCTTGCTCACATTATATATTATAATATTATATAAAATTTTGCACTGATTAGGTGGATGTGAGTGACCAGTATGTAGCTGCACGCTCAGCTTCTTATTTGTGTTATAACACGGTTACTTAACCCACTGGTCATGATGGAAACAAAGCTTCCATGCTACCCTTGTGTTCCTAAACTTTAAGGGTAGGACAAAAAAACCTCTTGCTACTCTATATCATCTTGTGTTCTTTTACCTCAAATGTAAGTTGTTATTTTGTGGGTTTCCATCTGGCCTGATTCCTCTCAGCTTATGAAAGATTGGGCTTTAGATGATGTCAAGTTGTTCTAACATATTTAGCACCTTTATTTCTTTGGGGATGATTTAAGGTCCGTTATCACATTACTATGTTTTAAGCTTTAAGATGTAATGTTGGCAACGGCATCTCAATAATTAATTTGGCGTCATTTTAGACATGCTCATTGATAGACATTTTGATTTACCACATCCTTAAAATACACAGTAGTGTTCAATGCTGCAAAGTTGTATTCACCAAGATGAATCTTTTAGTTGGGTGAACTGCATTTTATGTTACTGCCTATGTTATGTTGGATACTTTATCTTTTATTTGACGATGTTCGTGTTTGCTAATATCATTTCGTGTTGATTTGGTGTTCCTCAAAGGCAGTTCTTCGGCTCCGATTTGGTGTTCTCTCAAACGGCAGTTGTTTTTACTAATATTTATTTTTACTCAAATTGTCTTTAGAAATGATTTTAAAACTTACCTGTATATTATCGTGGTTGCTTTTACCGCGTTTGCAGGAAACACAGCGCGAGAGACGAGTCCGTTATTAGTAGCCCCTCCCATTTCATGTTACTGGCATGAAAGTAGCGCTGGTTTCTGTTCCACCAATGAGCGGACTGATATACAGCCTTGCTATGCAAATTAGGAAACATCCGACTGAATGCCGCGATTGTCCAATCAGAAACAAATATTGCAGAGCGTCGCATAATAAACAATTGTAATCGCTGAATTTAGAAAACAGGAAAATAGGGGCTTATTTTCACGTTTAATTTTTTTTTTGTATGTATGTAAAATTGTTTACAATGTTTCTGAAATGTCATTAGCCTCTTTGGTACTATAAACCTTATAATTTCTCACACATTATTGTTCATCTTCAAAATGTCAGGTTTCCTCCTTTTCTGCTTATAAATAATTTTTTGTAGAGCTCATTATTGGCCCAAAAGGCCCCCTTCCTTTAGGAAAAATGGAAGGTGTAGTAATTCTGATTTATATGTGGCATATAGCCTGGCAGAAACAAATAATCCAGAAGGGATCTGCCATCTGACTCCTGTTCATTTTGAAATGCACAGAGCTGGAGGCCCAGAGAGACAATGCTACACTTCTTTCAGCCCAGGGGTCAGTGATGCCTGGCTCCTGGCATACCCACCACCGGCTGGATGGGTTTATATATTTATACTCGCTCACTGTTGCTGCTGTTCTCTCTGCTCTCGAGGAATCATAACAGGTAAAACACATTGGACGGTTGTAAATTTCTGAGTGGTCGACAGTACTGTAAAGGGAGAAATTAAACAGTTCTTTGACTAGCCAAAAGCAAAAATGTTTCCACATTTAATTATATTTAAAAGTTCAAGGTATTTGTAAAATTGCTTTTATTAGAATATTATTAAAGTAACTTTGATGCACAAATGCTTGATCCAGTGAATACCAGGCCTGAAAGCTGTGGCCGACCAAATTTCCCTCATACTAATAACAACACCCTAACTATTAATTCAGACACCCATATTTGAAGATGTAGTGGTGGTCAAGGAGACTTGTGTCCTTAATAAGTTTGTTTATTAAGGATACTTAATAATCCTTCAAATTAGTAGCAGTACATTGTACCTCTGAGCCTGAAGGCCAGACTTCCAGCTAACTAGGGGACGTTTGGCTCCTGGTGAGATCAGAGGATCCACAAGAGACATCTGGACTGGGCAGCAGTGGCTCAGGCCTGGAAAATACAGGGTCTGTTTACCTGCCAAGTGGGCTGCAGGTAGTGGGTAAAGGGGAAATATGAATACTATGGCTGGACAGAGAAACAAATTTAGTATTTTAAGATCCAAAAGGTTAATGCTTGGTCTTAATGCCTGGTGTTTAAGATAAATCTGACAAAACATTTCTTTGGGTGAATCTACATATGTTAAATGATTTATAAATACTTTTTTTATTTTACAACCAATAAGTAAAAATGTTTTATACAACAACGTTAATTAATTAAAACCTATACGATCTCCGTATTAAAGTAGCAGTAACATTATAAACTCAAATCATCTCCATTTTCCCACATTTATTTAATATGTGATATACTGACTCCTCCTGGACATTTGAAGTCTAACACTTCAATATGACTTCACACTGAAAACTCCGCTTCGGAGTTTTAATTTACTTCATTATTAAGAGTTATTCCTCCAAAGTTTCTTTGGTCAGACGATCAAATTCAAGATTTTCGTACTCGATTAACCTCGATTAAAAATCAGTTCATAAATGAATACAACTGTATTCATTCCTGAGATGATATCTGGACACCACTCGCTGAATTATGTTACATAGTGAGACTGTCAAAGTGTAGCATACAATATTTTAAATATTCATGATGTAATAATATCTACTGTTTCATTTACGAAACGATTGGTTAAAAAATATTATTAAAAAAATCACAGTTAAGTATGCTAAATAATCATAGCCATCAAATTAATATTAGAGCAACACGTGCTAACTGTCTTGATCGTTTACATAGAAATTTCGTTGAGTTCTACTGGGTTTCTGCAGATTACTATTCGCGATACTTAAAAAAAATGAACACTAGGTTCTACCGAGATTTGAACTCGGATCGCTGGATTCAAAGTCCAGAGTGCTAACCATTACACCATAGAACCAGGTGCACTACTCTCCGCGTCATAGTCTAATATTTCAAAGAAAAAAATCATTCTTGATTATCATACATCTAATGATTATGTATACACTTGTAACGTTTATCTATAAAACACAGCTAACTTACTTAACAAAATATCCTATATTTTAAGATAACGTTTTATCGTGTCCTCCCAACTTTGAGTGACATGTAATGTTGATTTTTCTTAAAAAAATCAAATATAAAAAAAGTACGAAATGCGCATCGTTTTGTCTTACTATTAAAGTGATTAAACTATAATTAATTTATCGCGCAAAACAACAACAACAAAAGGCCGCGAGATCCACGAGCTAAGCTAAAACCTCACACTTGATAGATCAAGATAAAGATGAAGACGTACCATGCGTGAAAATCGAAAATCTATGTGAAGATAAAAGCGACATGTACATGTTTACCACACTTTAACGCCTCTTCCGTGAATTTTAATAGTATTCTGACGCCCTCACTTTTGCAATACCGCGATTGAACTGAAGGGGCAGCCGACTCGTAACACATATGGCGTGTGTTATTTTTGTTATTATTGTTATATAATAATAATAATAATAATAATAATAATACAGCGATTGCAGTCTTTATAAGAATAAAATTAAGACAATTTGCGACAATGACAACCCAAATTAGGCCTTTTTTTTAAATCAATACAAATAAATGAAAAAGCTTCATATTTTAGCATAGCATCTTGCTAAATCACTTTACTTGCAATATGTGATTAAGACAGTTTTAGGAAAATGTCATCACACGGTTGGCTCATTAAAATGTCAGAAATACAATAATAATAATTAAAATCCATTTTGTGTTTTCTATTGTCAATATAACACTGGATATGAATTTGTTCAAATAAAGAAAGAACTGACAGGCAGCCAAGAGCATAATTGATACACATCTATGATTATAGAGACATATCTCTAGATATGCAAATACATCGTCTTGGTTCCAGGTTTGAATCGGTATGAATCATTTTAATTATACTTTGAATAATTAGTGCGGTGGAATTTCTGGTTCCTCTGATTTGAGGTTGCCTCTCCTGTGAAGGGTGCAAATGTGCTTCAACGACAGTGTGTGTGTGTGTGTGTGTGTTTGGATGCTGATGTGGGTCATTACCCTTCTCTGCCCCCAGGGGAAAGCAGGAAAGAGGAGGAGGGATGGATGGATGGGGGGAGAGTTGGAGGAGGGATGGGGGGGTTCCCAGGGAGGAGAATCCAATAAATCAGCCTGCCTCTCTGTGCTGACATGGGGCTTGTCTGTGAGGGGTGTGTGTTTGTGTGTGTGTGTGTAGAGGGGATCACGACAACAGCATAGCCTTGTCTGGCTGTCAGTCACCTCCATACTGGCCAGGCAACATACTCACACGCCTCCCATGAGATCCTCATTTCCATTCATCCATTAGTTTCTCAGTGCTTAGTTCTGGCAGGCTGATTACTTATGTCTCCTTTTCTTTCTTTAGTCTTTTGGATGTTGAGTTCATCCAAAAGTGGAGTTTCATCATTGATATTAAGTGTTTTCCTTAGCAAGGTCACATCTTTTGAGTGCATGTATTGCACAATTACTTGAGCAGATAGTCAAGTAGGTTACTACGAGTGTCACACCAAGAGCAAAGTACCAACACAAAAGCAAACAAATGATCTCTTCAGCCACTAAGTGAACATTTCTGCTCTAAATATAGATCTGTAATTGGAGAATGTGAAGACGCCTCTGTTAGTTTGATATATGTGTGCAGGTATGTTTGGAGTCAGCAGGTGAAACTCTATATCCACCGTGGAAACTGTATGTTGTTAGGGAATGGAAAACCAAAAGCTATGTGTTTGTGTTAAAGGTGTAAGTGAAAGGTGTAAATTCTGTAAGTTAAAAAAATCACAAATCTTATTAATTTGTGCTGAATTTCAATGTACTGGAAATGCAAATGAGGTTTTAAGAGCTACAGCTGAGGGAATTTTCAGCAAATAATGACTTGCATTTGGTGTATTCATTGCATGGCTTCAGAAGACTTTGAAGAATATATGTAGGCTATATATATATATATATATATATACTCATTACTTATATTTTTACATATATATATATATATATATATATATATATATATATATATATATATATAGTAATGAGTAAAAAAAATATATTAAGTAATAAATATTTATATTTAATATATTATATATTTGATAGGTTAATAAATATATACTGTATTTTACTTTTTTGTTTTTTTTACAAAATCTAACATCAAATAATGATTAAGATATATATTTTTTTAAATAACGATTAAGATGTTTGCACATACATATATATATATATATATGGAAGATAATTTTAAATTGATGGTTTCACCACATGACATTTTAGAGCCATTAAATTGAAAGTTTTGTTAAAAATGTTATGCATTTTCAGAAGCATACAAATCCAACAGGGCACATTTTTAAGAACTTGGCATGTGTTTTAAAAGTTGATTTTTTTTAAAGAATTTTCCTTGTTTATTGTAGACACTGATGATGGATTTGTAATACACTCTTTAAATATTCTCCCTACTGCCAGCTCTGAATGCTAAAAGCATATTTTCCTAGTAACTGAAGCAAGAAACATGTTGGACTTTTTTCCTGTTCAGCTTTCAAAATGCTCATATCGATGTTGTTGCAATACTGTGTGGGCTGCATGTGAAAGTGAATTACAGGGGAAAACCATTGATCAAGTTTGTTACTTGCAAGGGACGACATGTGGAATAAATAATGCCAATCATTGTAGGGGATAAAATGTCTTTGGTTCAGTTTTCTTGGCTCCATTGGAAAGCTCCTCGTCTGATCTGAAAAATAGAGATATTGACCATTGCTTGTTAAATTTTTGTGAATTCTGAGCTTTAAAATGCTCTTTTTCCACTCTGAAACACACACACATCAAACAACATATATCAGAGCGCCTACACCATGATTCTAATATGTGACTCGTTATGACTGTTTCCAATATGGACTGCAGTGGCCAGGAGACCTGCTCTGTACATTAAAATTCATGGGAAAAATGGCAATAATGCCCCCCACCTCCAGTCCCCATACATCCTCTAAATCTGTACCTCTCTTTTAAGCAGATCCCCTACACTCCTCCTTCCCTCTATTTTCTCTCCTCCTCCATCCCTTCTTTCTGTTTTCAGCACACTGCTGCCAGGTAGTGATTTCTACAGTGGGAAAATTGCTTTTCAATATCTGCCTCTAATTATGAGCCCAGCTAAAGGGGTCATGCCACTGGAATACTAATAAATGTCTCCCGCGGTTTTGCATTTCTTTACACCAAAAGAGAGTTTACGTTTTCTATTATTTATGTCATGGCGGTGCTTGAGAATCACTGTCGTTCATATTGTTTTGTCAAAAAGCAAATTCGAACTATTTATCCAAGATATTCCTTAGCGATAATGCCTTTGTAAGCTTATTTAGCTGTATTCCCTGACCCAGAGCAACACACACACACACAAGAGAGATTTGATTTAGGTCATACACTGGTTCCTATTGGCCCTCAGAGCACGTTATTTTTATAGCAAAACAGTGTATCATGTGTCTTCGAGATCAAAGATCAAAAAATTAATGCTGGACTGACTATCTCAGGAATCTTCAAAATCAAGATATTTCATAAACAGATGGGAGACTGGTGGCCTAAACAAACAGTGATTTACATAGAAAATAGGCCCTCGTTTTGAACCACTAGCCGTGAGATTTCATTGTGGTCGCCCTGAAACAATGCAAAGCGATTTAAAGTATTAAAAAGAGAGGAGAAAGAAAAAATACTTTACATGACAAAAGGAATTTGAATTCAAATGTCTCCAGCGCGCGCACCGAAAGAGTTAATCGGTTTTCTTGGTCGCTCTGAGCGCCTGACTGACGTTTGGGGTTCTGTAATTGTGACGCGCACCAATCAGCGAGCGGTCAGCGCTCCCACGTGGGCGCTCTCGGCGCTGATTGGCTAAAGCAGACAGTGTTGATTGTGGCTGGGTCAAACCCACGTGGAGATTTCATTCAATCATTGTACAGTTAGCTGCACCCTTATTTTTCAATCGAAGTCCTGTGCATAAAATTAGACAATGTGAAGAGAACGTGTGAATAGAGGCGGGTGCTATATTTAAACTACATCACAAAATATAACTTTTAAACATTTTGTGCAGAGGAGATTTTATTAGACCTATTAATTTTGACCATTATTAGCTAAAACTATTTTTGAAATCTTGGACTATTTTACACTTGACGTCAATGAATTGTTAATATTTGAATCCATTTTTAAAACCTGTGCGTATCTGTGCAGAGTTCATCAAAAATAATTAAAGTCTCATTATAAAGTTTAAATATTGACATAAGTAGTTTGTAACTTTTTTTTCTTCAAGAGTCAGGTAGCCATTTTGTTGTCATGTGACAAGACGTGACATGTGTAAAGGCCATAAAATAAGGGGTAACCACAAAGCATCTAAATTTCAATATTATTTCCTACAAAACGTGATTAGGCTGTGTATACACCATGTAAGGTAGGCTAATGCTTTTCCTTGAGAGCAGCCTAACACAACTGAGCATTTTTGAAGTCATTAAATGAGAATATTTGTAGAAAATAATGTTTTTCAAAAATGTATGAAACAAACACAGAGACCACATTTCTAATGACTTGCCACGAACTCATTTATAAACGATTTCTCCTTTTAATTATCCCAACGCGTCCTTATTTTGTCACTGACCCATGTACATAAACAAATACTGTACTGAACAGATCCATGCGTCTTCTGGGTTCCTACTCCCACCGCAGCCTGAAATGAGTGTAACTTGAGAATTTAACTCTTTGCTTCTGGTTACTACAAGCCAAACCCCTTCTCTTTTAGCACGGGGAGCATGCGTTTCTTTTGAAGAAAACAACTCGCATGTCCCATTGAAAAACAGCTGAGGATACGAAAGGAAGGAGCGGATGAGGAAGGAGAGAGAAGCAGACAAAGAAGCTGCCTGCAGCTGCGTGGAGTGTCGCGTCTCGGGAGCACGGTAGCTGCCCAGCCACTTGGTTTCTTTAATATTTTCATCAGTAAAGCACATCAAGGGCGGGGAGCTCTGAAGGCCGAGCGCGTGCATTCTGATATTTCGAGGTGCGTCGTAGTGAGGGACTCGATACCGGACTGGGCGCATCTTATATCGCTCGATAAAGCAGAACAAAGGGAGTCTTGAGCGAGGAATGCGCGAGCCGAGCCTGGCGCCGCCGAAACAGGGCCAAATGTGCTTCTGAGACCCACAGAAAGGCGCAGACTCTTCTGAAACAACATTTTAGGCAACACCGAAACGGAACACCCTCAAACCGCAACAGACCCGTTATTCACCATGTTTCCCAGAATCGACCTCCGGTAAGTTACTATACTACTCCGCGAAATGACCGTCTGCTTGGTGCGCAATGCGCTTTTGTATGTTTCACACATAGGCTAAAACAAAGTGTGTTTGTATCCTTTGTCTCATAATTTGGGGTAAACGTTCACATGGATTGTGAGACTGTAGTTGGCCGAGTAGTACTACTCATCAAGGCATGATTAGATCAAATCGAGCCACACTAAAATGTTCTTTCAAATTAGGCTATTCGAGGTAATCATTGCTATCAATTTAATCAATGTGCTTAAATGATACTAACTCACTTCCCTTTATGTTATTGTTGTTGTACCCCATTTCAGCTGGTAGGCAGGTCACTGTATTTCTGGTGTTTTGACTACTGATGCACTTAAAGTTTCAAGAGTGCCACACTTTTGTTTTCCCACCTTTCATACATTTAAGTTTTGTTAATTAATCTTTACACTTGTATTTTCTTTGCTTTATGCTCTAAGTTAATTTTTCTCCTCATATGCTATTTTTTGTTGTTGTTGTTTTTATCATAAGGCATGTAACATCTCTTTAAAAAATTTTAGTTGGGATTTTAGTATTAGTGATATTTTAGCCGATATATCTGCCACTGTTTGTATAATTTGAGGTTAATCGTCGATAATTGCATTGCTTGGTTCGATTAATATATGCTTAGATCTCCCTTGCGCAGAATAGTTCAAATGTCCTGTCAATATATAGTACACAATGTGAGATATAGAAAATATTATGGAAACAATGTTTGGTTTCAGTTCTCAATTGCTATAATTAAAATGTATATGTGCCTGCTTGTATCACAGATATATCGGGCATGATTTTGGTCACCCAGCTCTCTAATTATCGTATTGGCTGTTGAAAACCCATATTGGTCAGTCCGCTATTTAATAAATGTCAGTTGTTATTATTATAACACGCTGAACTGATTGAATCAAGCTATGTATATTAAAATCCTTCCTGAGGTTTCCCTACAGCTGCCATACACCCTTCCCCAGGACCCCAACCTTCCCTAAGAATGCTTGGACATTCATTTCTAAGGGATGAAAATTAGATTCTACTGGGGTGTGCAATTTCGTGATCTTAAGGAGATGCGGTACATAGGTGAAGTATTTAGGTTTTCCACCCCTTTTAGATGTTGTTCTGCAGTGACCAGGATGATCGTTTCTTTTCTTATTTGTCTTTATAATGAGTGATTGGTCCAACCTGTTTTCCAGGGCACACAGCTACTTCTGAATACGGTTTCTTTCCACTCACCTTGAACAGCCTGAAACATGAAGAGGTGGTTGGGATGTGATACAGCTATGTTTTGTCATCTTAATAAGTAAAGAGATCTTCTTGAGCCCAAATCATAGTTTTAAGTTTTTAGAGATAACCTGTAAGTATCTGTATTAAAAATAATCTGAAGAGAGATTAACTATGGCACAGACATTTATTTTAGTCAATTATGAGCAAATTTATCTTGATGAGATTGGAATAGGACCTTGTGCATTAAATAAAGAGGTTGAAACACAGACAGAACCAACCCACACATTCCTCAACGTGTGAACAAGGTTAATACATCCAAAATTATCATCTTGTTTAAAACAAGCAATTTAATCCAAAACCTTGTTGTTTGATATAGGGATGGCTTCAGTCAAAATCTCTTTTCATTTTAACCCTCTTAACCAAGACAATAATTTTCATGCTAATTAGTCCATCAGTTTTTGCTTTGAAAGTGCTTTTAACACTGAATGGGAGAGTAAGTGGTTGCTGTTCACAATTTAACTTTAGGCTAAGAGAGAGCGTCATACCTAGATTTTATGGAATTAAATAAGGTTTTTGTATTCAAATAAACACAGAAAATTATTTAGCTCTGTATTTATATTGCTTTTTGAGTATTGCAAACAAAATCTGGATTGTTTACATATGAGAATTCAAATTTCATAAGCAGCTACTACTACTTTTCATTATTACATTGAATATCACTATCAAGTGGTAAATCTTAATTGCCAGGTTGAGACAGTTGGCAGTTCCCACAAATTGCCTATTGACATCTGCTGATTGGTCCTAATTCTGGTTTCTGGAGCGATCTGCTCTAGCTAAGACGCTCCAACAGAGGAGTACCACTATTCTTTCTATGTAAAGCATTTCTCAGTATTCCTGCCTGACTCCGTCCCATTATTTCCAGCCTTCTGTATCCAGAGGAATCCAAGTGAAATTAGTGCATGGCCGTTCCGCCATGGCACATGCCTTGGCACCCTCAGCCAAGTCACCCTCAGTTTGCAAAAGTCATTGGGAGTAAGCACGAATTCCTTGAAACCGAAAGAACAAACAGGCTGCGGTTACCTCATAAAGGAAGCACCTAGAGCATTACCACAGCTGACAAGCCAACGTCGCAGTGCCACTAATGTATCTTGACAGCGGGAAATTTGAATAACGAGCTTGGAGAGGGTAGAGAAAAGATGTGTGATGTTAATGAAACAGGTGCCTGGCACCATTCTACACCCACATCCCTCCCCGTTAAATAAGGGATTATATGGGCATTCCTTAAAGCTCCATGCTGCGTAGAGTACAGAATAAATGAAACAAGGCACGCTTAGGTCAGATTCCCAGGGAGGTTCTTTAAAATGCAAATGCCTGCTGGTTGTTGACACTGTAGTTGAAAGATTTCATATACAATGCCTGAACTTCAAAGCGTTGCTGCAGAAAGCATCAGCCTGGTTCCTTGGATTTGTGTGTACACCTAAAAAGAGGTGGTTCTTCAAATGGTTCCAAGATACAGAAGGTCCATTCCAATTATTTTAGCCTCAATCCTCTCCACCCCGCTTTCTAGGGTGGATGTTTATGTGAAAGCTTCATTTTTTTTTTAAGGAAAACATTATATAATTAGCGGCTTGCTGGTTCTCAGAGGCTTCATTCGGTGAGGCTCCCATGAAAAGACACCTAAAGAGAATATACAACTGTTTTAAAGAATGGTTATAATTTAAACAATGATCTCAGTGAAGAGTTAGAAAGTTTGGAGAATTCCAAATTGGGCCCTGTAGCTATTCTCTGGGAATGGAAACATCAAGCTGTGGTCAGTTTTTTCTAAGTGATTTGTGTGTGAAAACAGAAACGTCTTTATCAAAGGTTAGGCCAACGTGTTGACAGGTTTTGGGATGTCGGTCATCATGGCCGGCTGCATTCACAGGCTGTGTAGCAATTCTCAGATGTAGGCGTGGTGGAGTCTTGTAGGCCTCTCAGCCAGACCTCTGACAGAATGAAAGAAGCTGTGGTTTGGACAGCTCATTGACATAGGCTAGTATTTTTCTCTGTGTGTATGATTGTTTGTAGTGTTTAGCAGCTGCTTCTTGTTTAGAGTCTTAGTAAGTGGGTGGGTAGGGGATTTGGGATATCATTATGGTTTGATGCAACACAATATGTAATTAGAGGAAAAGAAATGAAAACATTGCATGCACACTCACACTTTCCAAGGCGTATTGTGAGTGTGGTAAGAAATGGACTTTGACATACCTATAATCTATATACTGGGCTTTTCATAGTATCTAGACAGCTCAAGCTATAATTTCCAGCAGACTGCATCTTTATCCTCCTGACCCGTTCCTAACCAAGGGTCATGTGAGAACTTGTTTGCATTCTTCACTATTTTAAGTCCAAAAGTGTGAGAATTTTAAACATGATTGCAGTCGTTACTGCCTCAAGATGTTTTTTTTGTGTGACCCATCTGCATGGATAAGAGTTTTATCAGTTCAATCAATTTGGGTGTTCTGAGTTTTGCAGTAATACAGATTACTGTGTCTGTGACTTTCAACAAGAGTGGCCCACCATGCTCATTATGCCAGGTCCATGCCAGGCTTATATCTTGTTGTGAACCTGTCGAGGTCAAGTGGACCATTTATTGTGACAACCATCAAGGAAACTTGCAGTGAGGATTTACAAGGCGATTTAGCCTGAGAGGCAGGTTATAAGAGCATTGAATCAAAATGGCTGTCATATTGAGACTGGACACATAGAAAGAACCACAATAACGGCCTCTGAGAGGTGGAGACACTCTGTGGTTTCGGAAACTTGAATGTCTAATAATGAACATTTAGTCTCCAAGAAGTGCCATGCAACTGGCTCTTTGGTCTCAGCCTTTCAGCAAAGGCCTGCTCTCTTTGTCAATCCTTTTTTCTTTCTTCCGAAGTCTCTTAGCACCTGTCACGAAAATTCAATAAAAGAGGTGAATATCAGAGTGAGAGGCTGGGTGGGGTAGAGAGAGAAGATAAAGAGGAAAAGGGAATAGAGCCAAGTGTCATTCCCCTTCCTCCCGCCTCCCAGTCAAATGGCCTTCCTCCTCTTGTTCTCCAGACTCTTTCTTTGGCCTGTGAGGAGTAATTGTAGGTGTGTGTGTCTCCCTGCTAGGCTGGAGCTGTAAGAGCCTGGGGATCTGGACAGCAGATTGAAATGCAGGGCTGGAGAGAGGAGCTGTAGAGTCTCTAACAATGCCCATGTCTCCCATGAGCCGAAGGCCAGAGGCTCCATTCTCCCTGTGTAGATCGGGTCCAACCCCCATAGACATCCCCCTAAGTACTCCAACCTTGGTGCCCCGACACAGGGTGACCCCTTTACCCACAGACACCCTCCACCCCCCATATGATATTTGCAGTTGCATCTGTCCCCATCCCTCCAAGACAAGCTTTAAGCTTAAACTGTCCATGCACTGTGTTTTCATTTTCTCAGTAATTCTTGGCTAGGTCAAGGCCTTTACAGTGTTAATGCAGGTCACACATGCTCATAACACCCTGTGACACTTTGCCAACGGTTAGCCTCTCAAGTGTTTGGCAGTAAATGCGACTACCGTCAAAACCAAATGCTCCATGCTAATTGAAGTAATGGGGTTTTATGCACTTTCACATTTGATCAATCATGTCTCTTTTGGCAATTTTCCCTCTTTTAGCTTAGAAGAAGAGATTCCCGTGAGAGTGCGAGAACCCCAGTGAGCTGCAGTCGTGAGCTCGAGGACCTTAGTCAGCAGAAGTGTTTAAAGATAGATAGATGGATAGACAGGTCCTAATGTACAGCACATAGGCTTTTGTCTGCCTGTCTGTTTGCATTACCCTGAGGCCAAGCTCCCTAATTGCTGGAGTTGGCGGAATTCATTTAGCTTGAGGGGTCCCACCCTGATGGGGTCTTCTTTCTTCCACCCTCTTCTAATCCATGCTTAATTTTAAACAAATGTCTTAATTTTAGCAGTAAGCATGGTCCTCACCCTAATCCCCATCCTCAGCACACCCACAACAACCACTGTGATATAGACACGTAATGTAGTCTGTAATGCTTTATCCCTTTACAATGGAGCCTATGTCATGGAACAACCCCAACCCCACCCTCTCTCATTCTTTCATTGCTTTTCTCTCTCATTCTGGGGAGCTTGTCTTTCATCAGTGTCCTTCATTTCTGCCATGTGCACAGAACTCTCTATCTTGCTCACGGAACTCTGTGCAATGAGTTCCTCAAATCATGTTTGCACTGAATGAATCGTCTTATGTTTATTTTTTATTTTTTTGAAGAATGTCTAATTCACTGTTTTAAGCCAAGTTTCATTATAAGTCATGAAATGATTAGCGCTCCAGGAGTCCAGGTCCATGCGGACAGCCGGACAGAAATTTGCTTTGTTTATCTTCTTTTAAAAGCAGCTTTTCATCCAGTTTTAGATGCTAACTCTCCTCCTTATTTTTCCACATAGGCACCTTTGCAACCACCCCGGTCCTCTGCTTCAGCTGCAGCAGCAGCGCTGCGCCTGCAGCATCGGGGTCAACCCAACCTCTGAAACTCACTTACTCAGAGACCCTGGACCGCATAAAGGAGGAGTTCCAGTTCCTGCAGACACAGTATCACAGGTACAAGCCTCTCTAAAATGACTAATCTGAATTTTATCGAGCCTGTAATTTAGTCAACCCATGCAATGCAATTGTTGGAAGAGGGCTATAAAAGGTTAAATGTAAGTGACAAGGGTTGTCACATTGGTTTTTTTTTGTGGTAGCTAGTTTTATGCTTGCCCAAAGGACGTGTCTGAACTCTAACCAGCTTGACCAAGATGACTGACTTCAGCCCCAAGAGCTGGCCTTCCATCTGATCAACCTTCTACATGCCATTTTCTTGCAGAGTTTAGGTCTAACTGTTGATAAAAATGCACCTAAAACAGCTGATCAAGGTCTTCTGGATTATTAGAAACTTCCAGGAAAGTTATTGCTAAATGTGGAAAAAGGTGACCTTTTATAAGCAGGATTGGAGCTCCTACTCAACACCAGTTGGAATTTCTAACAAGTAGGGCATAGAATTTTGTTAGTATTCAACAGAAATCCTTACTGTAGCTGAATGGAAAGACCTACCACTTTCTCATAACACACACATGCACCTTTGATTCTGTGGGTTTGTCTTTGATGTGTACTCTGAGGCTGAGGAATGTGGCCAGACCAGGCATGACCTGCGTGTGATTTCTGGTAGGGGCTGGCATCCTTTCCGATCACTGCAGTCCATGTCCCTTCTGCACCTCTGCACCCTCCTTATTACTGGCAAGCCTTCACATGGCTATAGCTTTGATTTCTCATGCCAGCTTTGACAAATCCACTCAGTCCCACATTCCTATCGTTAGGGCTTCTGTTCCCACCTTGAGTTCAGTAAAATAAGCTCAAAAATCCTCTGTACAAACAGAGTTCAGCCCTGCTGATGGCTGCTGGTTTTACACTTATATCTGCCTGGATAGTTATGGCTGTATTTGTTCAAAATCTTTCCCAGAAGCCAACAGTGCAGCAGTTACTTTATGCACCTTTCTAAATTAATTTAACTGATAATACCACTCTGATGTGGCCATCTCTTGGTCTTCAATCAGTTTTAAGAATTGCTCAAATGCTCTTGCTTTTTGCAGTTAGCTGTTGCTTGGATATCTTATGAATTTGCTGAGCCTAGTACAGAGGACCAAACACCTGCACAATTTTTATCAAATTACAGCATGAGCCATTTCTTTTGTTGGGTGTTTACTGTCATTACAGCATTTCAACATAAGCAGGGCTCAGTAAAATCACTAGCCTGGCTTCCGGGGCTATTGTGTCTTCCAGTCGGCTACCAAAATGTACCACAGCCCTGCCGATGGGCTATCTCAAATACAGGTACCCATACGTCCTTAAAAGTCTTTCATTTAGTTGTATCAAATTTAAGGCCTTAAAAGTCTTAATTATAATTTCAAGAGGGTTTCAATTTGACAACGGAAAGACAAGAATTGCAATATAGCTTATTGTGACGATTACATTTCAAAGGCTATGATTTCACTGAATAAATATGGGTGCTCCACGTTTCAAAGTAAAAAAAGCAGCTGGTGTTTTTAAATGAATGTATCTCTGAAGGGAACCGACTGCCTTTGGAAAAGTTTTGATAGTATTTTCATTTCATCTTTCCTATAATGCCTGATAAACTAGTTTTATGAGTGCACAACTGCTTTGAGTACAGCTGTTACCAGAGAACGGCAATATTCTTATGCTCCAAAAGCACCACCTACTGGCAGAGAATGAATTTGCACTTTCAATAAGCCAGTCTGCGTTTTGTTCAGACTAATGCGAAATTCAACACAAATTTACAAGCAAAGACGAGAGTCACAAATGTGAAAAAGCTAATGTGCCTTCTAAAATCAAAAAATGTAAGATATATATTTATGTTTTAAATTAATATGATTTTACGTTTGACTTGCCCCTTTCTTAAAAAATGGTCGAAAGGCTGAAACAAGATGTTTAGCATTTTTGGGTCTGAATGAACTGAACAACATATTTTTTTGATTAGTTTTCTTTATATTTCCTTTTTCCCATCTAGTGCAACAAAACAAAGACCAGAAGATGTGCATTAGATGTACAGTTGATGCTTTTGTTTCATTCTCATGCTGCCACAGAGAGTGATGGGAAATGTAGATTAGATGTGCAAGCCCGATGCCTTATAATTCGCTAAAAGAGTAGAGTTTTCAGGCAACCTTTATCACCGTCTTTCATCAGTGGTGCACAAACTGTGTGAATACTACACTGTACAGTCAAGATTGACAACTATCATGATCAATACCACTTAGCTTCTGCCGTGAAGCTTTAATTGATGTGCCCCAACTCGATTTATGGGTTTAAAGAAAATCCAGAGTTTCCCCACTCATAATTATAGTCAGTATTGTTAATGTATGCTTATCCCGTAAGTACCATCATTCTGACACAACAAAGGCAGCATTATAATTTGAATGTCAAACATTCTGTGAGTTCAAGTCAATGGGTGATTTTACAGTTTGACTTAAATTTCTTGATTGCACTGTAATTAGCCCCAAGGGCACTTCGTGAGGGATCACAATGTGAACTCTGAAATCGCAGACCTCCTTTAGGCCAGACAACAAGATTAGCAGAGGCCTTCCCATGGTTTTCAGATGCTGCATTTCCCAAAGAATACTCCTGCCAGGAGCTGGTCCTGCTCCAGGTAGAGCGTGGCAGGCACACACCAGACAGGCACAGACAGCTCTTGGCTATATGTGGCCTGGCTTAGTAATTTTAGTTGCGTAATTTGTGTCTGGAGGCTGATTGGTGTTGGATTAAAGGACAGGAAAAGTCAGAGCTAAAGAGATTTGGCAAGATGAGCTGAGGAGAGGTGTGTTTGTGTGTGGGCACTGATCTATGTGAGAAACACACTTAGGCCGAGGTCAGGTTACAGCATAAGGTCCAGCAGGAAATGTGAACCAGGCAGGAACTGCATAACAAAGAAAGCTGCTCCATCGGTGCTACCATGCTGTGTTGCTTGCAGAACTGCTAATGTTTCTTATGTCTCTGTGTGTTCATGATTGCGTGTTTAGGTTTTGGTGTTTTTTTGTGCAGAAAGCCTCTAATCAGCAGACAGGAGAGCTTTAGACCGGAGGTTCTCATTACAGTAGTTCTTGCTTTGCCCAGCCCTTTTCCGAACACACAAGCTCACACACTCCAGCTCACCTACCTTGCTAATGTGTCCTCTGGGTTTGCAATGGCTCAGACATAAAGACAGCCAACCCACAGACAGTCACCGCACACAAACAGCATTGCTCTGATACCCATGATACCTTCTTTGTGCCCAGACAGAGTGGACTTTTTAGTGGATTCTAGGCATCTTTATGATGCAGTCTGGGGTTTGTGGTTTAGGTCTGCTTTGCTGGATACATCTGTATGTGTGTGGCCGCATTCCCCATCAAGCCAGTGTGTATTTAAGTGCATGTGTTAGTGGTGGGTGGTTTGGTTCGAATTGCACTTTAATGTTGGTGTGAGTCTGACAGAGTTTTCATCAGAAATGTTTGCTGTATACTTGTATCAACAGGGCTGTTTTAGTTTCCACCATGTGGAATAATGTGGGCATGGTTTTGTTTTATGGCGTTATGGTTTGCCACCTTAGTGTATGGCTAGGAGCACAAGTGCACATAAAATTGTTCTGTTATTCAGGTAGCTAGCTATAAACATGCTAACCATTATATGCCAATGATTTGTAACTTGATTAACAGTTCAGCAGTATAGACCATAGTCAGGGTAGCACTGTATTAATTTCTGACAGAGATAAAGAGCGAGGCTGTGAGAAGTACAGTGGATTCAGTGGATTGTACTTAACAACATATTGTTTGTTTAGCTGATGAAATGTCTTAGCAATAACTTTCAGTAGACAAAAACTCCATTAACCCATCCAAGGGCACACACACAGCAGTGAGTAGCAAACACACACCGAGCAGTGGGCATCCATTTTCTGTGGTGTCCAGGGAGCAATGGGGCTTGCTCAAGGGCAGATCAGTGGGTAATTGAAGGTGGAAAAGAGTGCTGTACATTCACTACCCCCACCTACAATTGCTGCTGATACTGTGACTCGAACCTGCAACCTTTGGGTTACAAGTCTGACTCTCTTACCTTAGGCCACAATTGCCCTGTGGTCTAGGATCTGAAATGGCATCTATGGCTGTCATGCCACAACATTTGTTGACCAAAGGAAAAATAACCATTAGTGCCCCTCGGCATGCTGAGAATGCAACATGTAATTGTTGCTTTATAAATCTGTCATTTCTGAATACAGCAAAGTATGAAATGCGTCTGTGTTCATGCACTAGCATAGAGCACATTTCAGACTTCAAAGAGTGCATGAGTTTGCTGAAAATGCAAATTTGCCAGGCAAAACCTTCATCAGTACTTTCTTAGGCAGTAATGGGGTTTAATTTAGCTCTGAACTGGACTATTTCACTAACTAATCATCATGTGTTCCTGCGCTTTAAGCAGAGATGAAAAAAGCACTATGAGAATTCAGAAGACACAAGGGCCTTTACTAATGAGGCAGAGGCATGGCAAATGAAGATGAGATCTGTGAGGAAGTATCCTGACTTTCCTAATTGGACTGAAACTCCTCATCGTCAGACTGAATATTTGCTTTTTCACTCAGATTTCTCATTCAGGAGCTTCACTTTGAATCGTCATTTTGAATTCACTCTGTTGTGGTGTGTGAGATTATTAAAAGTGCAGTTAGCCAGTGTGTACATATTGAAGTAATGGTGCTTTGCTTGGCAGGACTGCTTGTGGCACAGGCACCTGCAGATTTGTTGGACATTCAGATGATCATCTTATCGGCTGACAGGAAAGAAACTGAAACTGACTCTGTTTTTTTATTTTTTTTTTTAAAATTTGTCTCCTTTCTCATTGTATTGTTTGGAGTAATTAAGGGTCAGAATCTTTAGGTATGTTGTTTATGTGCCTTAATTCCATGTCAGTTTGGGGAGTGCATTTCTTGGGGCTTCTCATTTTCTCAGCAACATCATAGAGGAGTTGATGTTGTTTAATTTATAGATAAATTTTACTATTAGATTACATTTGCTATCAATTAACACTTATTTAAGTGTTAAATTATTAGCATTTTAATGTAATATTTAGCAAAACTTATTTTTCAGTTGCCTCAATGTACTGCATTTAAAATTTTAAAGATTTTGGGTTTTAGAGGTTTTATTTAGACAAAATATTATAGAATTCTTGTCATGCTCATGAAGCCCTCGTACACTTGCTTTATTAATTTTTGCTCTTCTAGTTAACTAACAACACATTTAACCATTCAAGTAAGATGTTCAAAAGACTTGCCAAAAATGCACCACTAATAACTGAAGGTCTATTCTAATCTCTGACATTAATACTAAGGTACCACATGGTTATTAAGGTTAACATGGTAATTTGACCTTTTAAGTTTAATTCCACATTACCCTTGATTTACCTCTATAAATCCACTCTAGCCTCGTGGACATGCTGAACTCCCTGCACCCTTTTCCAAGCCGAGATGCTGCAGAATCTAAATGATGGTATTTAAATCTCATAACCCGTGTAAATATAAGCCCAAAAACAGATCTAGCATCTTTATCAAGTGAACCTGAAAATATTCTGAGCTGTCACGCTGTTTTCTCCAACTTGCCCTACGATTTTGCACAAGGGAGCATTGTCTTCACCGCATCGCATAATTGAGGCCAACTCATTCAGGCGAGATGGGAAATAAATAAATAAGCATAGACGGTCTCAGCTAAACGGTACCGATAGATTTGTCAGTTCTCGGAAATCCCTGCGATGGGGGTGACTTTTGCAGTGAGGCAATTCCAGTGTAATAAATTCTAGCAGGGGAATGAATTTAATCCTCCCCAGCTCTCTCTCACTTCCCAGCACCCCATCATCATCCTTTGCGCTCTTCCTCACTCAGGGTGATAAATGAGTCAATTATCGAGGTTGTCAGCAGTCAGTGAAGGAGAGCGGATGTGCCGTTATTACCTGTTGCGGCACAGTAATGTTCTGGTATTAATCATATTCTAATTTTCCTAGGCCCTCCTGGCGCGATAAATCTGATGCCTGCAAACAAATCAGTGTGTGTGAAGAGCTGAAATACAGCCAAGAGATTGTGTGCTGTTTGATTGTAGTGGGCTCAGTGTCGTGTGTGGGGTATCTGTCTGTCTTTGTCTTTGTTTGTCTGTCTTTACATTTAGCTCATTTGTCTTTGTGCATCTATTTGTTTGTCTATCTGTCTATCTATCTATCTACCCACCCATCTATCTATCTATCGATCGCTGCATCTATGGTTCTATCGTTTTATCTATCGTGTGTCTCTCTGTCCATCTATCTTTTGATCCTTTGTGTCTATATATCTTATTAATGTCTGTCCATCTGTGTCTCCTCCTGTCTGTCTCCATTGTCCAACTTATTAATTCTCTGTCTATATAGCTGTTAGTCGGTCTCTCTGTCTGTCTATTCTTTTGTGTCTTTCAATATATTAGTGTGCTTATTTCTATTCATCTGTCTTTGACTTTTTTTGTATGTCTGTACATCTTGCATATGTCTTATGTACTTGTTGGTTTGTGTCTCTGTGTCTTTCTAGCTGTCTTTCTATCCGTCTCCTGTCTTTCTATGATTTAACCTAACTTGTATTTGTCTTTCTGTATATGTATCTGTGTTCCTGTTTATCTTTCTGTCTGTCTTTTGAGTCTTTTCTGTATATGTCCCTCATATCATCTGTTTATCTATGTCAAACTTGTGTATAGTGTCTGTCTGTCAATCTGTCTCATTCTGTCTTCATAAAAATTCATCAAATCTTGTGTCTCTGTGTTCCTATCTGTCTTTAAGTCTTTGTCGTCTTTACATTTGTCTAACTTGTATTTGTGTATCTATGTGTCTGTCAATATCTGTCAATCTGTCTCTAGCTTGTATCTTTCTGTCTTTGTCTGTCTATAACCTGTGTATATTTTTTATGTCTGTCTATATCTTTTGTCTTTGTTTTTATATCTATCTGCACATCTCTTTATCTTGTAAATCTAATGTGTTTATATATTGTATAATTGTCTGTCAATCTGTATCTTTCTTTTGTCTAAATTAACTTACTGTCTTTATGTTTGTCTTAATATCTATCTATTTTTTGTCTATCTTGTCTCTCGGTTTGTGTTTCTGTCAGTCTCCTTCTTTGATGTCTTTTTATTTGTCTGTAATTGTCTATTTCTATCTTTTTCATCTTTCTGTCAATATATATATATATATATGTGTGTTTGTCTCTAGGTCTTTGTTTATGTCTGTCCTTATGTCATGTTTTTTGCTGTTAGTCAAAGGCAGCATGAATCCATATTTTATATTGTTATTGACTGTCTAATAAAATGATCAGTGCCTCTTTTAAATAATTTACCTACACTTATCTTAGATTCAAAAATAAATAAATAAAACTCAATACAGACGTCTGAACACCCAAACAGTCCAGCAGAATCTCTTTCAACCAGTCCAACAAAACTTATCTCCCTTTCTGTTTCTTCTGCAGTCTGAAGTTGGAGTGCGAAAAGCTGGCCACGAGAAGACAGAAATACAGAGACATTATGTCATGGTAAGACAAACACCGCACCTCAACTTCGCTTTTGCATCAGATTCAACACACATCCAAACAGCATATATCTTTCTTCAGCCCTCAATCAGAAGTCCTTCAACGCAGTTCATCCATCACAGAGAATGAGTTTTCAGAGCCACTGCCATGTGCCTCAGTGCCCACAGATATGGCAGCAATGTGCCTGGCATGCCATTTGCTCTTGGCAGCGGCTTAACCCCTTTTCTCTGGCGGTTTCTTTCTCTCCTTTTTTTTTTCTTTTCTTGGCTCATAATTTTTTTAGTGTGGGAGTTGCCTAGCAACACTGTGGGCTCTTGCAGAGCTGGTAAATACAACAGGCAGCTGTCAGGCCGGCTTCTTTTATGCCAGGGTCTTTCTATCCCTCCGTCTCTGTTGTTTTACAATTTTCTATCTGCCTCTCCTTTCCTTTTACTTGATTCTCTCTATCTAATAAAATTATACTGACTCCTCCATAACCAGAATTTATCCAGCTAGCTGAAAGGAATTGTTTACTAAAGCGTGAGCGTTGTTTATTTACCACCGTGTTGTTTTTTTTTTTTTTTTTCACTGGAAACCACAAGTAAGAGTTTTTGACTAAGCATTTGAATGACAAAAAAGTAGACCAAGTTACTTGCATTATATATGTCTTATGAAGCCATTTTATGAGGAACAAACCAAAATGTGCTGGATGAGGACTACTTCATTAAACTATTTCACACTGAATAATCTGCACAAACTGGTCTAAGATCAGTGCTAAACAACTATTTGTAGCAAGGTCTGCCCTTTCTAAAGGTGTGATCACATTTACCAATCCTCAGACAATTTTGCAACACATTGCAATAGGAATCCATAGAATCAGGAATTTCGGATGAAGGTAAGTTTCCCCATGCAGATTACACAACAGGTTCAAGTTGGTCACACGCAATTTGGCACATTGAAAGTGAAAACTTTGATTTGAAAGTAAATTTTATTATACATCGCTACACTGTTGACAGCAGAAAAACTTTTTTTCCCCAATTTTCGGTAATGTTACCACACCTCTGCAGAGTGACTTGATTTCCAAACAAATAATGCTACTAATTATCATTAAACAGCCAACTTGAATACTCTTCATAGTATTTGACTAATGACATCCTTTTCTTTTTTTCAGTACTATGAAATGTCTTACGCCTCAACATAGAGATGCACAAACAGGTAAGATTGTGGTTCCCTCTGCTAATATCTTTTGATTTAGCAATTTTACACCAATTACGTTAAAGCCAAAAGTCAAAAGTTAAAGGGATTGGTCACCCAAAAATTGAAATTGTCATTAATTACTCGCTCTCATGTCATTCCAAACCCAGAAGACCGTCGTTCATCTTCAGAACACAAACTACGAAATTTTTGATGAAATCTCAGAGCTTTCTGACCCTGCATAGACAGCAATGCAACTGAAATGTTTTATGGCCCAGAAAGCGTAGTAAGGAGCGTTGGAAGGGATGCACGAAATGGATAGTTCACCCAAAAATGAAAATTTCCGCTCACGTGTCCAAAATGTGTAAACGCTATTTATTTCTTCTGTTGAAAACAAAAGATGATACTTTGAAGAATGTTGGTAACCAAACAGTTGCTGGTAGCCAATAGCGGGTTTCCATCCAAAGTTCGAATTTAACTTATGTCCAAAATTGGAATATCGCACAAAACATTTCGCGAATAAGCACCGTTTCCATCCAACAAGTCAAAGACAACAAAATCGCAGCCGTCCTGGTAAACTGGCACTATACATCACTAAGAAAAGTAGGAGAAGCTACTGAATATAATAATTTTCACATATAATACATTACTTGCACCTCAGAGCGAGCAGACTAGAAACACAATGAATGCGGTTATTGCTTTGAAGGTGGATGCTGCTGTTTGGGAACGCAGTCGCTTAACAGTTCTGGGAGGCAATTATATAGAAATACTTTGATGACAGACTTTACTTGGGCATTACCCAATGACCATAACAACATTTTTGATGCTGTGTGGAATGAGATCGGTCCGCTGGTTAGTCAGTATTTACCATCCATAGCGCAAAGTCACATGACTTTTGATGTGCTTGGAGGAATTTATTCAAGCAAAATGCATTTCCATCTCCCATTATTCGCATTAACCCTTTTTACGCAAGTCAAAGAACACCTCAAGCTACGTTAAAACTTTTTTGCAAATGAAGGCATTTTTATGTGAAATTCAGCGTTTCCATCACTCGATTCTGATGTGATACTTCAAAATGCGCTTAAAAGCAGGGTGACTTTCATAGTGGGAAAAATACTACAGTCCATAATAAAGTGGGGAAAAGTCCATGGCGACTGTTTGGTTACCAAAATTCTGTTTAAAAGAAAATCATCTTTTGTGTGCAACAGAAGAAAGAAACTCACACTGCTTTGGAACAACATGAGCTGAGTTTATTATGACAGAATTTTCTCTTTATGGATGGACTATCTTTTTAGAGAATGGTCAGAAATTATCAAAATTTTGCCCCTCATGTCATTGCAAATACTTTTTTGCTCATAAGTGTTTTATAATGAGCATTGTATGCTTTGCTTTCTATGGGATAAGATGCAACCTTTCAAAGATAGTTTTAGCTAATTAAAGCATCTTCACTAACAAAATAGAAGTAAAGGAAATTGCATCTACCTCACTAAACTGCTAGTTAGTTGTTGGATGACTAGATGACCATGTGGCCCATCCCTAGTCATTTGCTGTGCATGCAAACACACTCAACAGTTTTAACTGGGCTGACAGTGAAGAGTCGGTGTAAAGATGCTTGTTAAGCCACTCTGTGATTTGTGCTGGAGAGTTTTATTATTCCTTTTATCTTTGTAGAGTTCATAATTCAGATTCAATTATGCAGGCATCTTTTTGTGGGTGTTTTATACAGTTGAAATCCTCTTAGGTCTTGGCCTGTGGCACTTGTTTTAAAATTAATCTGCAAACAAACTAATTAGATCAACAAATAACGTGTCTGCGATACCCCCACCCCCTCCGCACACACTCCCCACACACACACACACTTTTGATGCGATTGTCTAAAGTAGCTAGCTGTGACTTTCTAGTTCTCCTTCCTCAAAATTGTGTCTGCTACTGCATCTGATTTCCGACCTTCCTCGGCTTGTCTCTCTCTCTCTCTCTCTCTCTCTCTCTCTCTTGGTGTGCAGATGTCAGGTCAGTTTAAATTAGGTCAGCTTTTAGAGCGTCTGTTCTCTCCCTCCGTTTCAATTGCACTTATTTTTTACATGCACCATGAATTCCTTCTCTGATGTAACCCCCCTGTCTTTCTGCATCTCCCATCAGTCTGTAATTTCCTTACTGTGCCTTTCTACTAGCTCCTTTTTTCTCTCTCACATTCTCTTCTTTCACTCCCTCCTCCTTGCCCTCCCCATCTCCCCACTCTCTCCTCTGAAGATGTCATTTTGTAGTTGCCATTCCCTAACAAGAAATCATTGTGTTTCCCTGGGGAAGGCTGTGATGGATGGATATAGAAGAGATGGGGTGGGGTCTATTCCCTCGGAAAGTGCGGAGGGGGGGGGATGATGGTACCTTCAGCCAGTAATTTACTTTAAGGAAAGTGGGCCAAAAATTAAAATACTGTCAGCATTTAGTCACCCAATCATGTATTGAGATACAAAGAGACATTCAGAAGAATGTGAATTTGAAGAATCTTTTACAGGCAGTTTCAATGTATTTAAAAGAATGCAAAATGCAGAAAAGTATCATTTAAAATGATCATACCAGTTATTTTTGTATTAATTTTCTGTAATTTTGTTGTTTTTTTTTTTTATTTATTACTTTTTTATTTATAAATGGTGTGAATTCTGGCAAATTGGGACACTTTTGCAATTGAGATGACATGGAAAAAATAGCAGAGAGTTGAACTTGAGAACTGATCAGTCTGGTTTGTGATCGCATCATTTTGGGAGCTGATTAAATAATTCATTGAACAGATCTTTTTATATATATATTCCTGTTAATAATTACCTACATTTTGTTCTGTTCATCTTACATATCTATCATACGACCTCAGATGGCTTTGAAAACCATCAAAGCCATCTGTATGTCATATGAATCATTTTCATTATTTTCATGGTGCTTGTGTGTCCTTTTGAAGCTCAAAAACTCATTTATTGTAACTGCATGGAAGAGCTATCAGCACAGTCTTCAAAATGTCATCTTTAGTATTTTGCAGAAGAAATGGTAATATAGGTTTGGTACAACAGTAAAGGCAGTAATTTGTGAGTGAACTATCCCTTTAAGAAAAAAATTGGGAAATAACAATTTTAGTTTATACCTGTTGGCAAAATAAAGAGCCGTGAGAAAGAGTTGCCCTCAGCTCGGGGAGCTCTTGTCTGGGTTGTTGGTAAATGATTACAATAATCCTAGCATGGCAACCCCAGCACTGCCTCAAAAGACACAGCAGCTCAAAGGCAAGACTAGTGACCTGCTCACAGGGGAGGCGTCACTCCTCTCGGCTGGACCGGAGCAGCAGATGCTGGGCATGAATATTTTAGGCATCCCTCTCCTCACTCGCCAACAATTAGCATGAACCAGATGTGGAGGGCTAAAATATTTACAGCTTTGTGGCGAGGTAGCAGGTTACACACGCTTCGACGTCTTGTGTGATATGTTTTGGTGGACAGGATTGTATTTTTACTATTGCTAAAGCATTTCGGTTGCGACTGTATTGTAACTGTAGTCTCAGGCTGGTGCCCAAAGGAGTGTATATGGGCAGCTGATGCTTTGTTCACTGAAAATGGCTCTAATTGGCATTTTTCGTAATCTTTTGGCATTCTTTGGCTTTACTGAGGCAAAATATGCACTGTTTGTGGCAATTCAGTAGATTTGTTTGTGAAAGTTAGTAAGTTTGTAAGGTTTTAAGTTATTTACAGTTTCAGATTCACTCACCCCTTAACAAACAAACACAATTTGGATGGCCACACTGAAATAAGTCAGTCAAACAGTGTCTTCCTGTCTGATTGGATGGTTTAGTGTCCGTCATCGCAATGTTTTATGCCTTAATTGTAGTTGTCGCTGCATGGGAATTAATGTAGAAGTACTACTACTAATGAATAAACATAATATTTTAATTATTATTTTTTTATTATTGTTGTTGTCATTAGGTTTATTTATTTATTTATTATTATAGTAGTAGTAATCCATTATCTTACATGCAATAATAATAATTTATAGTTATATATTAGTTTAAAGGGGTCACATGATGCATTTCAATTTTTCCTTTCTCTTTGAGTGTTAATAGCTCTTGGTGCAGAAAGATCTGTAAAGTTCCAACAGCTAAAGTCTCAAATCCAAATAGATATTCTTTATAAAAGTTAAGAGTCAACCACACCCCTAAAGCGGCTGTTCTAAAACGCCTCACATGTCTATGTCACTGTGTGGGAGATTTGCATAACGCCACCCAAATATTCATGCAAAGAAAGAAGGCTGACTTTTATTCTTGCTGTTACCACCGCTGCTATGTTGTGAAGAAGCTGTGTGTTTAGTTTGAGTGAAGCTACTTTGTTTGGCCTTCCAAAAGAGGACACAGTAGAAATCAGTGGTTAAGTTGTATTTATAACACTGTTCGGAACAGTTCAACCCAAATATTCAGATGTGTGCAGTGCATTTTACTGGAGGCAGGACTGTTTCCTGAGAGAGTAGCCTACAATGCTAGTGTCTGTTTCTATAAAGTGGGGCAGTTCCAACTTTGCAAGGACAGTCTGGTGCTTCTGGCACAGCCTGTAAGATCGTTTCATATTAAGAATTTGCCACTGATGATTCAAATGCGAGTTTTGAGCAGTGTAGAGTAGGGCTTGTTGTTTGTCATTTCTCCAGACATGGTTTATGTTTATGCAGCGATACACAACAACGCTTAAAAAGACAGAATAAGTCATTTATAGTTAGTAATTATGTCCCCACTGGATGCAAAAATGCCTCGTTGTAATGGATTTTATTGGTTTTGTCTGGTGCGTGCCGGAGACGTCATCACAGTATGGTAGGAGGCTGAACATTTCGTCACATGCTTGAGGCATTCGCCAATCACAACGCACTGGATAGCTGCACAATCAGCGTACACCTCACTTTTCAGACCGATGAGCTTTGTAAAATCTACACGTTCAGAAAGGCGGGCATAGAGGAGCAACATTAATGTACATTATGTGGAAAATAATGTGTTTTTTGAACCCTAAACTGCTTAAACACATTGCATTATACCAAATACACAAAATAATGTTATTTTTAGCATGTCATATGACCCCTTTAAATGTATAATAATAATAATAAACTTATTTATAACATAATTTAAATACAATAATAATAAATTATAATTATTGTATTTAAATTATTGTTTATAGTAGTAGTACTAATAGTAGTAGTAGTACTGGTTTATTTTATTATTTAGTAGTAGTAAATGTATTGATTATAGTATTACTATTAGTACTACTAATACTAAGAATAATAGTTGTGGTTGTACATTAGATAAGCATAATAAAAATAATATTTGGATTATTATCTTTATTATCAAAAATTTACATTAGGGTGGAAAATGTCATTTAACGTTTAAAATGTACATTTTGTATTAATGAAATCTATTTTTGCTTTTGTTCTGCTTCTGGATCCCTCTCGCTTCCATATTCTCTGCAGAGGAAATCGCCAAACGGCTGAATGTGATTTGTGCCCAGCTCATTCCATTCCTGTCACAGGAGGTGAGATGAGACCAATACACACACAGTCCCATAGCTGCACATTATGAGACTCACACATGCCACATTGCTTCAGACATTCTGTGATTGATAATTCACTCTCTTTAGCTCTCTCTCTCCACACACACCAATTCGCTCTTTCTGTTTCTCACACAAATGCAATCACACTTTTTTCTCTCTTCCTCTCATATTTCCTCACTTTCTCACATATTCTTCCATTTGATGCCTCTGGGAACCCTGTTGTTATTCTTGTAAACCCACTTCCACAAAAACGCTTACGGTTTGCCCAAAGCTTTTCCTGATAGAAGAAAAACAACTTCTCCGTCCTGTTTTAAGTCTGTGTATTCATGCAAAATGCAGCCCTGTGTGAATGTGTGTGGCACACGCTTCCAGAAAACAAGCCAGTACACAAAGCTGAGTAGGGTGGCCATCTGCCTTGTTTTGTTGCTTGTTGTTTGTTTATCATTGACTGCCATTTTGACCTCCATCCACAGCACCAGCAGCAGGTGGTCCAGGCCATGGAGCCGAAACAGGTGACTATGGGGAGTTGAATCGTCGATAGAGTCGGGACTCCCCTCTGCCTCCCACAGTGTGTACTTCCATCTTTTCATCCTTTTATTTAACATTTTCTTCTTGAGTTCTCTTTGCTATTTTCTTTTTTGGATTAAGTTTGGTTATATGTTTGAAAGCGTGTGAAGTAACACTTTTATAACTAGGTGTCAGATGTGGGGGCAGGATGCTCAAACTAGTTAATGCAAAGGATGATGTTATTGTGAATCTGTCACTTGCATGCGTACCAAATCCATAAGCTGTTGTTTTCCCTTGGAACACAAAAGAGACATTTTCGAGATTATTTTGGACTGCACTTTTCCATACAATGCTAAAACCAAACCAAGTTCATTGTGACCTTGTCTGTCTTTTAAAAGACACTGTCACTTAAAAGGTACATAAGTCTATATGACTTGTGTGCTATTTGCAAAGTTTGCTGAAGCCAAACAATGTTTAATTTTTCAAAGCTTGTCAACTTTCACACTCTTCCTCGTGCAAAACTATCATATGGCATCAGAAGACTACATTTTTAAAATGTTTCAGAATTCATAAATGCTGCATCAGCATCATTCCTGGCCTAAAATGATATTGAATTTTATATGTATAGTAACCCAAAATGATGTTTCATTTTAGTCCAAGTTTCAACACACAGGAAAATAATTGGTAGCATACAGGTTTGGAACGACAATTTTTGTCTTTAGCACTCACTAGCATGAGGTGTGTGTGGAGACTCAGAACAGCTGAGTGTGTGTCTGGTGCCAATTGACATCCCATTGGTGTGAAGCATTTGATCTTTATGTATGATTTGCTATATTTTTACTAATTTTGGTGTTTTGCATTTTAATTTCTCACATGGCAGTCATCAGCTTCAGCTCAAATGAATTTCATTTTGATTTTGTTTTGGGTGATCATTAGTGATTGCTGCAGCAATTCTGTTCCCTGAACCCATCCTAGAGCAGGTCGACTCCAGTCATGACGGCTTCCTCAGTCCCAGGACACTGGGAACGGTCATGAATGCATTCCCTTTGTAACTCTGGTGCAGATCCAAGTCTTAACTGTGTTGTGTTTTTTTTCCCTCTCTCCCCTTTCCTCTCATCTATCTCTCCTACTGCTCCTCATGCTTTTTCATTTCCTCTGGCTATCTGTTTCTTCACTCCATTTCCATCTCGTCCTCTGTGTCACTCTCTTTTATCTCCCACACTCCTTCATCTTTTTCCTTTCTATCTGACACCCCACCCCCCCCATCCCTCCATCGTCCTCTTCTTCTGTTCCCTCTAGCAACAGCTGCAGGCTCAGCACCTTTCCCAGCATGTGCCCAGGGCTGGCATGGCCCTCACCCCTCCGCCTGCCTCACCGGGACTGGCCCTGGGGCGCTCTGACTGCTGGTCCTGTCCGGGCCCTCAGGCCAGCTGGCCTCTAAAGACGAAGCAGCCCATTTGGAGGCGGCAGCGGCGCGCAGCTGAACATCACAGAGGTATAACAAATAAAATCATACTGACAGATCACTTGACTGGTTTATTAACACCAGGGACAGAACTACAAGTGCAGTTAAAATGGTGCTATGTTTTAATCAGTGGGATTACAACGAGTGCGTAATTGGATCGATCTTTCAGAGCAAGCGCACAATTCAGAGGCCAACTGTTGTCCAATTAACGTGTGTAAATGCTGGACAAAGCTGAGTGTCTCATACATTTTCTAGCTCTGTTAGTTTGACACTGCAAAACCAAACTGGTATGGTTTCAGTCGAAGTGCATGTAAACACATGCATGAATTATAGTTTAACATGTCACTCGTTCTCTCTTTACCTGTGTGTACTAATTAATCTATAAACGTGAAGTGTTCAATTTTAGTACATTAGTCTTTAGGGCTACTAACAATTTTTCTGATAAAACAGCAATTTAAAAATGTGATTAAAAAAAAACCGTTTCTGCGTTAGTAGGATTGTACAATTCGCCAAAAATGTGTTTTTTTTTTTTTGTCAATTTTTCTTAATGAGTAACAGTATTATTATTAATGAAAATGATAAACAAACATTAAGAGATGTTACTAATATAATATAACTCTGAAAAATAAATTAAGAAAAATAATGTATTTTACTGCACAACTATAAAAGCAGCTTGTTTAAAGCTATGCCACTCTTTTGATAATCAGCTAACCATATTACAACGTCTGTACAATGTTTAATTTCGATAAATTATGTACCTTTATTACTCATCCCATACTGTTTTGTTACAAACACCATTTATAAATCATGAGACTTGTTGCAGAGATGTTTTCTGAAACATTCTGAAAAGTGGTTAGATGATAGTTGTGGTCACATTAGTGACATTTCAGTGAAATTTTGTGTGAAATCAGCTTTCTGTTGGTCAGTGTGACAAATCCACCAACTTTTTTTGCTTTTACACTAAGATTCCTATTTAAATGGCTAGATATGCCCAGGAAAAGTATCCAAACATCAAGTGTCACCTCACCTTAACAATTAGGACTTGGCAAATGATAAATCAAGTAAAAAATAAAGTCACAAGTAGATTAAAATATTATAGACCCGACTTGAGTAATCGCCGTATTGAAATCTGTCAGCTCATATATAATCAGTCAAACATGAAAGAGTGGGATTTGACGAATATGCTTTTGTTATTATTAGTGGGGGCTAATTGTTTTGTCTGGTGTAGAGTGAGTTTTGTCTAACCGCATAGTCACATTGTTTGTTTTTGGTTTGTTTTGACTGGCCACGGGACGCTTTACCTGCCTTTCCCATGATCCCCATAGACCGTGAACCTGGACCAGTGAGTATCAGTAGTATCTGTCCGTTTTCTCTCTCAGTCTCTTTCTAGTTGAGTTCCTCTCAGTGCAGACTGTCATGCATTAGGTGTCTCTATTGCCTGTGGGTCCAGCAGTTATGGAGCTGATTTGATTTATCCCTCGCCTCCTGCATCATTATCTCTTTCTTCTCGCTCACACACACACTACTACACGCACATCCTGTGTCTCTCACTCCAGCCGTTCTCCGTTTCCATCTCATTTTCTCATCTTCCTCTTCCAGAGTTCACTCTCTAACGGAGACAAAGGCAGGCCTTCAGACTACCTCAGCAATGGAAAAAAGAGAAAAGCAGATGAGAAGGAGTTTATGACCCACTACGTAAGTGTTCTTTTGGTGTTAAATCTGCATCGTCCTTTTATGAATCATCCACATGATCTTTATTTGATTTAAGCACATGTAGGAATAAATAAAGAGTTGCTTAACTCTGAAGCATGTTCTCTTTCAGGGCAGCGATGCGAGAAGAGCGATGACAATTTGGTCGTTGATGAGGTCTGTTTTTGTTAAAGAATGAACTTAAAAAGGCTGACCATGTTTTCCCTGATTAATCCATCATGTCATTGCGTCCCTCAGGACCCTTCTTCTCCAAGGAGTGTGCAGTCGCATTCTCCAGAGAGAACGGATTAGATAAACTCCCTCCTTCCCGTGAGGAGCCTCTGCCCAGGCCAGTCCAACCTCGCCTTCCTCCAGCAGTGCTGCTTCCCCTTCACGCAGCAAGGAGCCTCCACCAGTCAGCGTTGACGTTAAACAAATGCATTCCTCATATAGCAAACAAGTTCCTCTCCTCCCCAACTAAATTCTCACAATGCCCTTCACTGTGACACTTTTTTTTTCCACCTGCACAAAAGATGCACTTTCTTTGCAGCAAAACACATCCCTCACCTTGCTTTTGCTGTCAAGCTCCTAAAACGCAAGACTTTGACAATTCCTTGAGTTTTGCTACGCTGCATCTTTTTCCAGTTCTTTTTCATCTACTATATACCTTGCTTGAATAATTAATGTGTGTAAATGTGTTCCCTAACCTTCCAGAGAGAAGTCCAGCACTCAGGGATGAAGCCTGGCACACCCATGTCCCAGGAGTCGCTCCACCCCAGGCCCCAGCTGCATCCTCCGCAGTTTCAGCCCTGTTCCTGGGAAGCCAGGCGTTGACCCTCTTGGTAAGATCCTGTTGTCCTGATAGTCCAAGTCTTTAGTGACCCGAAATTGAGAGTGTTTCATTCAACCAGGTTTGAATGTCTTTGAGGGTTGATGGCTAGTCAGCCAGCAGAGGGCAGTAGTGGTCTTCCTGTTTCTGAAAGGATGTCTTGTTTTAATTGTATCATCTTGCTGAGCTTGTGTCCTTGAGGCTGTTTAATTGTTTCAGCATTCTCAAGAATTATACTAATGGGTCAATGTGAGCTCTTTTTTTTTTTTTTGTGGATCTTTTAATTTATTCTAAAATTAAAAATGCAATTCATACAATGACTTGAATGCACCTTATATATGCATGTTTTTCATTTCTGAATTAAAATTTGTTTTAATATTTTTGAGGGCATAAGTCAAAATGTAAGTGTGGTCCAACTGCCTTGATAACTGCCTTAAAGAAGAAAAAACCCTCAATAAAAGATGAAATTCTGGATAACCTGAAGAAGTTTGCCATGATCTTTTAATAAAAATAAAACTTTAGTTTGGCATAATCTCATTATATCAAAAAAAAAAAAGTTTGGCATAATCTTATTTAATCTAAAAAAAAAAAAAAGTTTAGCATAATCTTATTTCTCAAAAAAAGTAAAAAAGTAATCTTTTTACTACTAAAGACATTCAGTGACTTAGCGATATTATTTTATTATTGTTTCTTTAAAACAAGCAAAAGTTTTGCATGCCAAATCAAAGTCATGTGGTAAATGATAGAAATTTTCTTAATATTTATAAAATGTTTTACAGTGAAAAAATGTAAACTGTAAAATAACTTTAAACTAATGCCACATTATGGAAAAAAAATTTCAGTCCCATTTTGTCATTAAATTATTGCTTATTTATAATATGCTTCAGCATTGAGAAAGAAACCTTACCTGTATGTTCTGCTTTTCTATTTCTTAACTTATATTTCTGTTTTAAACTGTCTTAACCTCTACTCTGCATTTCTTAGCATTAGGTCTGAGGAACCCATTGCGGTGCAGGAGCATACCCCCCTGGTGCATTTGGCCTTCCTCCCCAGGAGTTAACGCGAGTTGGCTGGAGCCGCAGGGATACGGTGCGGTCTCCATCTCGTCTCCCCTCAGATGACGGCTCAGCTGCTGCCGCTGCAGCCGCGCTGGATATGGACTCACCTGTGGTGAGGAAAAAAACCAAGAGACTGTTACATTTACCCTGTGCCTTTATGATTTAATTGCAATTGAGCTTTTTGCTTTCCAAGGTGGGCTCTAATCTCCTCACCCCATATGAGGGTACCAGGGCTACCTGCTAGCCTGCAGTCTGCAGCTTCTGGAAAACCGTGAGTTTCCAATGCCAGTTCCCAATGGTTTGACTGTTGTTGTCAAATTGACTCCATTTTGAAAGCTTCAACTCAAAGCTCCCTTAGTAGAATCTTAAACTCAATGTTACTTACGTGTCTTTACCCCCAGTGCTTACTCGTTCCCGTGAGCAGATGGTCAAATGCAGCCGGTGCCCTTCCTCCTGATGCCCTCCTCGCCCTGGCATCCCTCCACGCCGTCAGATCCACACCCTCAGTCATGGAGAGGTGGTGTGCGTCACCATCAGCACCTCCACAGCGCGCTACACTGGAGGGAAAGGCTGCGTCAAAGTGTGGGACATCAGCCAACCGGGCAGCAAGAGCCGATGGCCCAGCTGGACTGTTTGGTGAGATCTGTGTCAGGTTAAACTCTACTTGTAGTTGGTACTCTCCATCCTGGGTGGACTAAATCAGTGTCCTTTCATCCAATCAGAATCGAGACAATTACATTCGCTCATGCAAGCTCCTTCCAGATGGAAGGACTTTGATAGTCGGGGTGAGGCCAGCACGCTGTCCATCTGGGATTTGGCCAGCCCACTCCATGAATCAAAGCGAATTGGCGTCCTCGGCTCCGGCATGCTATGCTCTGCCATCAGTCCAGACAACAAGGTCTGCTTCTCCTGCTGCAGTGGCGGAAACATCGTGGTCTGGGACCTGCACAACCAGACACTCGTCAGGTATCTACAGACTCCTCCTGGTGAGATAGACCACGTTCTTCATCCTGAAGTCATGTGATGTCCTTGTGTCGCCCTCTATAGGCAGTTCCAAGGTCACACAGATGGAGCCAGCTGTATCGATATTTCCAATGACGGGACCAAACTGTGGACAGGGGTCTGGACAATACAGTGCTGCTGGGACCTGAGAGAGGGCGACAGCTGCAGCAACATGACTTCACCTCACAGGTACACAGGAAATGTACTTGTATATTTCAGAAGGAACACAGGAAAAGTAGTTATATATTTCTCAAAGGTACTGAAGACTTGAAGAGTTTTCATGCATCTCTGGCTACTTCCACATTTATCAGAATAAATTGGAAAGTGCATCTTATTCCTTTAATGTTTTGGCCTTCTGTCCACATTGAGATGGAAGCTTAGCTTTTTGAAGCGCTCTGCTAAGGATAAATTTGAAAAGCTGTTTTCATGTTTTAGTGTGAACTGTGAAATGGAGGTATTTGAAAATGTTCATGCATGTTTTGTCGCAGAAGCATTGTCATGCTTCTGTTTACTTTAATAGTGTTGCTAAAGATAAATGTTACTTTGTACTACATAGTATGTTCTATGTAGAGTTAATTGTGTAATATGTTTTTAATGCTATATCCGCCATGTTGTCATGTGACCTACCAGCATCAGGTTATTTAAGCATTTTCAGATGTTTCAGTATGAATAAGCAACTTTGGAAAATGCTTGAAACGCTAGTGTTGGAGAATATATTGTAATTATGTTATGGATTGATGTGAACATAGCCTCAATGCTTGAAGACAGGATCAGGAGGTTCAGCGGTGTTCAGATATCAGAATGAGAATGAATGTGTTAGTTTTAGCATGAAATAATGTGTTTATTTGTGCGTGCAGATCTTTTCTCTGGTTATTGTCCCACGGTGAATGGCTTTGCAGTGGGGATGGAGAGCAGTAATGTGGAAGTGCTGCCGCTCCAAACCAGACAAATACCAGCTGCACCTTCACAAGCTGCGTTCTCGCTCAAGTTACCTACTGTGATCGTTTATTTTTTCTTCTTAAAAAGTACCTTGTTTTTACTTAGAAATTAAAAAAAAAAATATTTAAGGTCAAGCATTGTAGAAAAATTGAAGGACTGTACCTGAAATATTACTTTAACTTTTGCAGGTAAATGGTTTGTAAGTACAGGCAAAGATAATCTGCTGAATGCATGGCTAACTCCATATGGATCAAGCATATTCCAGGTAATGTTTGGATAAGAGTGTCTGTTGACTATAAATACTGCAGTGCTGAGGTTGTAATTAACTAAAATTAGTGACACTACTAACCTAAATACATTAAGTAAGCTTTAAATGCTGCAGCTTTTCCAGTAACAAGCTGCTTTTTCCAAAACTACTGGTATAGTGCTAAATTCCATTGTAGCACCAAGCAAACTGACAAACAGACAAGTAGAGTTTTAATTTACTGAAGTGGTTCATTCAAATGGTTTAATTGAACTACTTAAAAAACAAAACAAAAGAATCCTAGATACCCATTCTGCATCTTTTAAATTACTATATTTAGTTATATGCTCTGGTTTTCTATTTTTTACTTAATAGAAATCTATTCAAGTTGGCTTGTAGTTTAGCCAACTGCATTTGAAAGGGTAGCTGAAACTACTTTAAATTTTAGCTTTCCAAACAACAGGCTACTCAGATCAGCTTCCCTCAGCACTGTGTAACAGTATCAAATTGCTTTGTTGCAGCACAATTTAACTGATAATTAAATTGCCATTTTGTCACTATGATCGAGACTTTTATTATGACATTGTCGCAGTGTGTCAAAAATAAATGTTCATTGTTGAATAGACTTTCTATTTGTTCTGTTTATCAGGATACATAAGACAAACACAGATCAGCAGTGCTGTCTAACGCAGAAAGAACTAACTAAATACTTGTTTTTGTCTCTAGTCTAAGGAATCGCGTCCGTCCTCAGCTGTGACATTTCTCCTGACACCAATTCATTGTCACTGGCTCAGGAGATAAGAAGGCTACTGTGTATGAAGTCATTTACTAAACTGAATGTGTTCAAAACATTGTTCATAAAATGAGAAACTGATTGGATGGAGGGGAACAGATTCATCATTATTTTGCCTTGGACTTGGGAGACAAAAGGTGTGGAATGGGCGTGAATATGGACAGCAGTACGGCTGTTCTTTTCGACTCCAGGATCAGATGGTGGATCTTCAGATCTGTCCTTGTTGTATTTTTTTAATGCTATGAGGAAAGCTGGTAGTCTAGCTTCAAAAACATGGGATTTCTCCAAAGACCTCTTTTCTTCTATCTTTCCTTCTTTCTTTTTTTTAAACAAGATGAAACCTCTGTAGTGAATATAATAGTAAAAAAAATCTTATTTTTTTAGCCTCGAATTTTCATGGAAATGGACGATTATGGAGCCACAGTGTATGAATGAATTATGCGAGACCTAAAGGACTGGCCTAAGACGACTTCATCGATCGCTTTCTTAAAAGCTCACCTGATCTCGGCTCTGTGTTATGATTGTATGGATGATGTATAAGATAATGGACTATGATGTAGGACAACAAGGCTCTGGATTTTAGTGTTTCATTGACTTCAGGGAAATGGCTATAAAGACACTCAGTTAACGTCATATCACGTGAATACTGTATGTTGGAGCATGTTGAAAATTATTTTGACTAGTTGCTTGGTATGTATGAACTGTAAATAAAGCTCTTTAAAAGCCAAAAGATGCATACTGTTGGGTACTTGCATTAATTTATAGTTTAAAATCTTTTTTGATGTAAAAAAATTCAATTATTTTTTTTTTTACTCTGCATTTTAGTAGATAAATACACAATTTTAACACAATTTAAATATTCAATTAATTTCCTCAATTATTTACCCAGTTTGAAGGCTAATTAAAAAATCAAAGTTTAAGAAATATGAAGACCAAAACTCATGCTTGTCTAAATTTTATATGCACAATTTTTTTAATACATTTAAATGTGTACAAATGTGAATGTATTAAATACATTAATTGTAATGTTCACTTGCTGATGAGATGGCTTTTTAAAAATGCATAAAACAAACTACAATATAAAGTACTATTTACAATAAAAGTTACATTTAATACAATTATTACAATCTGTTATTGTAAATTCTTTACATTAGCATGAGTTTGTATAACTTGTTTTAATTATTCTTTGATATTGAACCACTTCTCAAGAACTCGACAACTTCAAAAGATGACCACAAGTTTAATTTGTCAATGTATACATGTCTTTTACATCACATGGGAAGTGCTAAGGGATATCACAGCATGCCTTCAAAAGTTCCTTGGTTTTCGAGAGAGCGCTTCAAACAAAATTCGTACGGTGAACATTTTTCTCAGTATACAAACATAATGCATTATATAAGGGTAGATAGATACAGATACTCAGATAGCATGATGTCAAAGACAGATTCAGCAGAGACGGTCTGTCTTGAAACGGACAAATGCCACTGTTTGCATTCAGCCATATTTTCAGCTATTCAAAAAAACAAAACAAAAAAACACTTTTGCATAATAAAAAGACTGATCAAAACACTGTAGTAGCACTGCTTACTATTGCCATAAAAAAAGAGAGAACCTAATAATACAACTCCTTCTGTTCACAAGCAAAAAATGGTTTGACTCATCCAACCATTTTCTAAGTGCTGAGAAAAGCTTTATAGATCAAAAGAAAAAGAACAAAACTAATTTAAAAAATCTGTTCCCAGCAGTATGTTTGGTGCTGTGATAGATGAATCCTGTAGAGCGCCTCGTGAACATTCCTGGTCAGGTTGACAACCACAGCTCTTCTTACTGATGGAGTGCAACAGGGCTATGTGTTAGGACCTCCCAGATTTTCAAGCACTGTTCTCGCTTACTTTGTGAAGAATTCAGGTATGGCAATTAATTAAAAATGCATTTAAATTAATTGCATGACATCCCTATTATTTGCTGATACTGATATAGCAATAATTGCAATACTCAAATTAATATAATTTTCATCTTCATATAGAAAATTGCATTCTTTTCCATGCTGTGTTGATTACATGATTTATTTCTCGGAACCTATTTTTGTAACTAATTGTTCTGCTTTAAAGATAACATTACTGTATACATCTGATTAATTCTTACAATTTTTGATGACTTATACCATATACCAGTTTTGAATATTTAGGTATTTGCATCATCTTACTGAAGTAGAACAATCATGAAAAGATTTCCCATGCAAAGCTAAAAGATAATTAATAACACTAAAATGAGCATTAAACCACAAATGAGCAACATCTGTATGGTAATCCACAGGAATTAAACGAATAACGTGGTCGTGGTTGTGAATATTTGCCACACGAATCCTGCATGATTTACCCTGGCTCCTCATTAGACACCGACTTGTGGAAGGAGGAAATTAAATGCAGGTTGGAAAATTCAACTGGGATTTGCCACTGAATGTCTAATTGGGTTGGATAGGCGAGTGAAGAATTGTTTGTAGCTCATATCATGTTCATCCAGAAATGCTCCAGTGTGAGCCAGGAGCCTCAAAACTGTCTTTTCTCATTGGAGGAAGATGTTGTGCTCTCTTTATAGAGGGAGTTTGCACTAATGAAATGATTGTCTGGTTTTGGTGTTTCTGAAGTAGAAGCTCCCTGAATACCTGCTGTCTGTAGGGCTTCCTTTTTTAGCATTTAGACTGTTCTAATTATCTCCACCCCACTTACTCGCTTATGTTCATAATGGAATACCAGCATACTGCATATTTCACAGTATATACTGTGTACTACATACTATTTTAAAAATAAAAGCATAGGATGTAAAATAAGAACAAAAGCATGTAAAGATATAAAGTAATATATGTTAGATTGTTGCACATTTAATTTAGTGAGAGCTGTCCACTTTAATTTACATTTTAGTCCAATGTTGTTGTCCAGTAATGTCACAAAAAAATATGTTGCTAACAATTCTTCCATTATTGTAAAATTCATGAAGTTACAGATGTAGCAACAACGTATCCCACATAGTATTTTATACAGGACATTTTGGGGAAAATTATCATGCAGTGCTGAGTACATTATTTACAAATTGTAGTCCACTACTGATTAAAGATTACGATGAAAATTGTAGTTAGTAACAATCTAGGTTGCTTTTTTTACTAATGTATTATGACTGCTGTTTAAGAAATTTGAAAAGGAAATATCGCTAAATTATGTATAATTTGTCACCATTGTGTGAATATTATGTAATCATGTAATCCTTAAAAAAAGTAACTGTAATCTGATTACGAGCATTTTAAAATGTATTATAATCTAATTATGAGTACTTTTTAGAATCTGATTATGTAATCCAGATAACTTGTAATCAGTTACTACACAGCACTGATAGTACGCCCTCTGGGTATTTTATGTATAAAGAAAAGATTCATACTGTGCTCAGTATACATTCTGCATAAAAGTATGGTAGCATGCCATTCTGAACAAAGCCTCCTTCTATCTCTCAAATGGTTGTGACTAGATAAGGACCGCAAATAGAAGAGCTATGGTTGCTCGCCATGCCATCCATGATTTTTCGCTCATCCATCCGTCATCATCTTTGTTCAGTACACCACCTCATACACCGGAGCTTCTTATCCCCAGAGCCAGTTACAATATACTTGTCATCTGGGGACACATCACAGCTCAGGACGGACGAGGACTCTTTTGACTGGAGAGAGTGAGAGACAAAATGAGACATATTCACAAATTACAAGATCCGATTAAATCTCTCTGTCACAAGAGAGGCGCGAATGATTTTCGATTCTGAAACAACAACTGTCTCATTTTAAAACAAGCTTTGTTCTTTCTCCATCGCTATTTCCTGTCTGCACACAGCTGCTCTATTATTCTGATATGTTAATAGTGTAGCAGCATTTAAAGGTTTAGGACATCTGAAGACATCTCTAAGGAAGAAAGAAAGTCACATGGGTTTGGAACAAACCTGGAAAATACTGGCTCCATATGGTGTCCTCCATGCATTGAGCAGATTGTCCTTTCCTGTGCTTACAAACCACTTCCCTGAAATAAAAGGAAATTTAAATCACATCTTGTGCTATCTAAAAGCATCTATTTTAAATAAGCATAAATAATGAAGGCCCATAGGAATACATGGGCAGCACAGGCAGTTTCAAAGAGTGGCACTATACAAATGACTCTGACTGCAGTAGGCTAACTTGAGCTGAGAGAACGAGCTTCGGGAAGGTGCAGCTGGTATTTGTCTGGTTTGGAGACGGCAGCACTTCCACATTACTGCTCTCCATCCCCACTGCAAAGCCATTCGCCTAGGGACAATAACCCAGAGAAAAGATCTGCGCATACATAAAAACAGTTCTATAAAAGGTCCAACACATAAAAATATGCCTGCAGACAGAAAAATGGACGCCAAGACCTTTAGTCCATAAAAGCTGAATATAAAGGCACAATGACTGAATTTACGCTGCCAATAAATGTTTCCATTTTATTATGGATGACTCCACAGTGCATTACCAGGGTGTTGCTATGTGGTATTTTGAGTAAGATGTTTTTTTAATCTTTATATATATATATATATATATATATATATATATATATATATATATATATATATATATATATATATATATATATATATCCTGTGTTCCTTCTGAGCTGCAGTACCTGTGAGGTGAAGTCATGTTGCTGCAGCTGTCGGCCCTCTCTCAGGTCCCAGCAGCACTGTATTGTCCAGACCCCTGTCCACAGTTTGGTCCCGTCATTGGAAATATCGATACAGCTGGCTCCATCTGTGTGACCTTGAACTGCCTATAGAGGGCTACACAAGGACATCACATGACTTCAGGATGAAGAACGTGGTCTATCTCACCAGGAGGAGTCTGTAGATACCTGACTAGCGCCTGGTTGTGCAGGTCCCAGACCACGCATGTTTCCGCCACTGCAGCAGGAGAAGCAGACCTTGTTGTCTGGACTGATGGCCAGAGCATAGCATGCCGGAGCCGAGGACGCCAATTCGCTTTGATTCGGGAGTGGCCAAATCCCAGATGGACAGCGGTGGCCTCACCCCACTATCAAAGTCCTTCCATCTGGGAGAATCTTACATGAACGGATGTAATTGTTCTCGATTCTGATTGGAGTAAAAAAGGACACTGATTTAGTCCACCCAGGATGGAGAGTACCAACTACAAGTAGAGTTTAACCTGACACAGATCTCACCAAACAGTCCAGCTGGGCCATCGGCTCTTGCTGCCCGGTTGGTTGATGTCCCACACTTTGACGCAGCCTTCCCTCCAGTGTAGACGCGCGCGGGAGGTGCTGATGGTGACCAGCACACCACCTCTCCATGACTGAGGGTGTGGATCTGACGGGCGGACGAGGGATGCCAGGGCCGAGGGAGGGCATCAGGAGGGAAGGGCACTGGCTGCATTTGACCATCTGCGCCACGTGGAACAGAAAAGCACTGGGGGAATAAGGTGGACTTAAAGTGATAGATAGTGAATTCAAAAATTGAAAGCTTGACTTGTCTTTGTTCTGCTGAACACAAAAGACAGTTTGAAGAAGTTTTGTCAGTACAATGAAAGTAAATGGACCCCACTGACTTTATTGTATTGACAAACCTTTTAGTGTTTAATTCTAAGGGTCAGATAGAGGGTGGAAAATGGTCATGAAAAACTAAATTACGATTGCAGTAAACCATGACTAAGATTATAAGTGGACTTGGGACAAAAGTTAAATGGTAAAAGGACTTGTTTAAAATAAGAATAGGAGCTGATTCAAACCTTAAGTACTCAAGCAGTTTGACAACATAATTATGAAAAGTTTGTTGTTTGTGAATGCCAGTGGGTGCAACAATAATTTGCCATCTTAAAGATGTTTGACCTAATTCAAGTGGGTTTCTCACTTAGCTGTCAGCTGGGACTTGAGAGGGAATTGTATTACAAGTGCAGCAGACAAAAGCAATAATTTGGACCAACAGCCTATACGCTGGATATTGCTGAACAGCTCCATCCAAAACCAAGCAGAAACTCAACGGCTTGCCACCAGTGGAGCCAGGCAGAGAGGGAGGACAGCCCTGATGGCCTAAGATGTGAACAGATTCAAACGCTACCTGTGGAGGAGAGTATTCAAGCATCAGAATGTTTTTGTGTACACTTCTGTTAATTGTAAGAGATTCAGAAACACAGTTACCATAGGGCTGCGGTGTGAGGCACTGGCTGCAGCACTGATTTGGGGCAGAGGGTGAGTGAGCCCTCAACCCACCGGCTGGCCAGTTCCTCTAAGCCCAGAGTGGGACACCACCGAAGTGAGCCGGGTAAGAACCAGGCATCATGGTCAAGGGACTCGATGAGGCTACAGGACACACAATTAAACAATTATTTTCATTGAATTAGCATGTGTTTGCTGTAAACGCAAACAGACATCATTTTACCCAGAGGGTCCGGGCCGAGGAGGCAGGTTTGTTGACCAGGCTGAAACAGGAAGTGCTGGGCCCGGTGGGCCAGGTGGACCAGGGTGAGAGTGTCATGGTGAGAGGGAGAAGAACTGCCTGATTTAGAGGAGGGCGACTGAGATTTTTCTGTCTACCAACAGAACCAAGAGACAAATGCTATTATTTGTTATAATGTTGAATGATATATAGCAACACTAATATGCATTTTGGTCTGCCCCACCTCATACATCAATGAAATACATTAAATAAAATTCTACAGCAATTTCAGAATTTTGACAAATTGTTAAACTGATATTCTATGTATTCCTACTGTCAAAATAGATTAAATAATAATAAACAATAAAAAATAAAATTAAACGTAAAAATAATTAATTAAAATTGATTAATTAAAAATTGATTAATTGTATTATACATTTATATTATTAATAACAATATAAATAATGAATAATATAATAATATTAATAATAATATAATAATAATAATATTAACAATAATAACATTTAAAATTTAATTTATAGAAAATAAGTTTAACAATAACTATAAACCAGCATTTTGATCTGGCTAGTACATATAACTTAATTTAAAAAAATACCAGAATTTTGATAATTTTTTAATCGATATTCAGTGTATTATATTAAAATAGGTGCTATTAAAAGTTTATCATTAACTACAAACCAACACTGTGTCCCAAACTAGACCTTACTTTGCTAAATCTGCAAATCTACTTTAAAATAACTGTACCATTATAATTTTTTTTTTTTTTTTAATTTTGATATTTATAAAATAACAAAAACACACAAATCAAATTATTTTAGTAACACCATTACAAAACAACTGTGAAACTCCACTTATTTAAAATAAGCAGAAATTAAACCAGTTCATATAATATTTAGTATGATAGTCTGATTTAGACAGTCAACCATTTAAAATTAAACATGTTAAGCAATATGCTTGGCAATATGTAATTCTGGAATATTAGGTGTCTGGGAAAAGTACTTGTGCCATGTCCTTGTTTTTGGCAGGGGTGGACTGTGTGGTGGGGAGGACGAGGGGGACTGGGGATCCTGGGAGCTCTTTCCTCAGGGTCGGGCTCGATCCAAACCATTCCCATGTGGAGACAGAGGGACACTGCCTACGGAGAGGATGGCTCCTGAAAACACAGAGTCAAAGAGTTAAGGAGAATCAAGAACATGAGTGCATTTTAATTTCATTTGGATATGTGAACTTTACTTTTTACATTTAAGATGGTGTGGTATAGGTTAATAGGTTTTGTTGAAATAACAGTTATTTTGTTAACTTGCAACAGAACAAGGTTTGATCCATTTAATCCTTGATGTGGGATATTGTAGGAATTCAGATCATTTTATGTTTTAAATGTGTTAATTATGCAGCGGAGACACTTAATGATAATAAAAGCATAGTGCAGGCTTTGCTGACTCAGCGCTCTGCAGCAGAAAACAATCCCGAGTGCCTGTGATATTATCAGCAATTACTGAATGAATGCAGTTTAATAAATATGAGTGATGTTCAATATTTGTCCAGTAACTGAGAAACAGAGCTGTAATGTTTCACCTTGAAATGGATGATAATTACACAGTAATAATAATTATAATGATTAGGATTTTTTCTCTTTTTTTTGCAGGATGAAATGCATTTGTTGGTGCTGTTCTACAGTCAAATACAAATTTGTCATTAAGATTAAAGTCAGTGCAAGACTTGCCACCAAATACTACGGTGTTTTGGGTGTTTGCTGTGGTCCAGCCCAAAGTCTTTATTATATTCTGGTCTCCAGTTATGGCTTGGGTTGATATTCACCAGCAAAGAAAGTTGCATTTTCATTAATGTTTATGAAGACAATTTATATTTGCAACAATATGCTGAATGAACTAATGATTTGTGCACAATAAGAATCAGGTCAATTTTGATGTATAAGAAAACAATGCAAAGTGAAGCAAAGCAAAGGAAAACAAAAACTAAACATTTACTAGAAATCAATAAAAATAAACCAATAAAATAACAATTAAATTACGCTGTGACACAAAATGGGCAGTCAGTTTAACACAATCATTTAGTTTATTATATATTTAGCTCAGCACGATCTGGTCCATATCTAAATTCCATAATTAGGTATTTTCCACCATCTGAACAATAGTTTAAAAATCTTGTTTACCACAGTAATGTCTTTATATTTATTTGGGGCTTTTCTCAGCAATTATTGAAATATGCAGATAATTGTATTACTTAATCAGTATGTCATGTAATGAATTTAATTATAAAATTATTTAAAGTTTTCAATTGATGATGATTGACAGCACTACTGTAAGTACAGACTTTCACCAATGTTAATTTAACAGTGCATGTGAACTGACCTCATTTGAGACATCTACTACAAGATTGTCCTCGCTCTTGTCTCCGTCACTGTCCTAAAACACAACAGGCAGGAGAAAAAGCGTGTTAGATGACACACACAGACACAAAAATATATACCCCTATGGGATATTTATCAGGTACATACGTGTACAATATTGCAGTGTCCTTTTACTGCTCCCCGTCCCCCTCCCTTTGTGTCTAATTCCACCAATCACACCAACACCACCATGTCCATCGCTCTCACATGGCTCACACTCATCTCACTGTCCTCTTTCACCCATTCTCTAGGAATCAGGGGTGACAACGCATTTAGTTGCCATGGCAACAGGGCTTTGATGTGATCATGTCCTGATGTTCCTATTGCCATTACCCTATAGTGACATCATCCCCTAATTATACCTGCCTGGATGGTCACATCCGACTCTTCCCTACATCTGTGTTTGATAAATGTTACACCTGATGGCTGTTGAGCTTTATGAACTATGAAAAACAATTATGCTATAAAAAAAGAGATTATACCTATACATTAGGCATAAGTTTTATTAATCTATATTTATATAAATGTATAAAAATGTAATAATAATATAATTAAATAAAATATAATGTAAGCATACATATAAGTATTATATATTAAAGTGTTACAAGAATTATATAATATAAATTTATATATTATAAAAATAGAATTTTACTATTAAAATTTGATTTTTTATTGTTTAATAATAATTACACACATTAATATTATTTAATATACAATTCTTTTTAAAATTATATTTATTTCTTATGAATTATATAATTATATATTTATATATAGTTATCGTAATTACAATTTTGTAAAATGTGAAAATATGCCATATTAAGACTGTATTGAACTCAGAACATAGCTAAGTAACATAATATAATTACTTATTACTGACAAAAAAATAAATACTTCCAATTAACACAATAAAAGCTGCAATAAAATAAAATGTCTTTAATAGATATAAAATATATAAGGAATACATTTACAAGATGCAAATCACGTTCTATACTAGAATTTTGCAAATGTTGTGATCATTATTATCAAATATCACATAAGGTGCATGGGGAAAATAATATAAACTTACAGGAAATCAATAAAATAAAATGTAAATAAAATCAAATCAGATTCCACTGGGATAAAATAAAAAATAAAAAACATTAGGGCTGCCGTAAAAGCTTACGTTCATCTTGAACACAATTTAAGATATTTTGGATGAAAACTGGGAGGCCAGTGACTGTCCCATAGACTGCAAGGTAAAGTCGTTATTTTTGATTTCTTAGCTACAAAAATTGTTCCTGTCTTTATATAACCCAGATTGCATGTCTGATAGCAGATGGAGTATTCTGACGACGACTTTCATAACTTTTCTAGACCTTGAGACTGTTATTTACTTGGCAGTCTATGGGACAGTCTCAAGCCTCCTGGTTTTCATCAAAAATATCTGAAATTATGTTCAAGACAATGAAGCTTTTACAACATGGGGTAAGTGGTTAACGACAAATTTTCATTTTGGGGTGGAGTAACCCTTTAATTGGGGTATTGGGGACTGAGACAAGTATGATGTCATCATCATGTGATAAAACCTACGTGAGTGAACGGGAGGACGTCTTTTTCATCACACCGTCTCCGTTTGGCATCGCTGCTGGCCTGTGAGGGATACACCCTGAAGGACCCTGACGATCCTCCGCTGCCTGACTGTCAGTTGAGCTACACTGATTTACTCTATACGGAAAGAAAACACAGCATAAACACACACACACACAGTCTCATTTCCAACAAAATGCTAAGGTTGTGCAAAGTTCACTGAATAGTTAATTGTTCTGAGGCTGTATGATGGCTTTGTGTTAGAAGTCAATAACATCAAATGTCATTGTTTCTCGAAGTGTCTCTTAACCAAACGTCATGATGTCAACCCTCAGCCATATCTGAACTGTGCTGAAGGGATTTTAAAGGTACATTTTGATATTTGGTCACTAAGAAAGGTCACTGTATGGTAAAGCTATATGAGGGTGAGTAAATGATTACAATTTTAATGTTTGAGTGGTTTATTCCTTTATAGCAGAATCCTGCACTATTTTGCAATTAAAAAAATCAACCACAAAACATACTGAATACTGAATCAGCTCTGAAAACATTTGGTCACCATCCAGTGTCAACTGTCCATTTTAAACTTTCATCATTATGAGGAGTACACAAAGCGTCTCAAATCAGTGACTTCAAACACTTCGTTTTCTGCAACGGTGCAGTTTTATGAGCCAAACAGGACGTGCATTGGACTGAGATGAGAAAAAAGTGCACAAAGAAGCCCAGTTCTCTCAAACAAACCTGTTTTCTCCAAAATCTCTCTCTCTCTTTTCACTCCCCTTGCTCGGACCATTCCTTCTTAACTCCCTCATTTACTTCCTCTACAGTCAGCAACAAGAAATCATCTCAAAGAACCTGGCTGTTATGACTCTTTCTCCTCTGAGTCATTCCTATGCAAGCCTAGTCCTATGGAAGCTCGTTTACACCATGGAATAAAAAAATAAAAAAATGCTCATTTTATTGTCTTTTTTCTCATAAATCAGAATTACAGAGTTTATATCTCGAATTCTGAGTTTATATTTCATTCATTTTTTTGACAGAATTCGAAAAAAAATTGCAATTACATTTTTCATATTTTTATTCTTTGGCAGTCTCCTGAAGTTATATTATAGTTTTTTTATGACTGCCAGACTTAAAGTTAGTGATTATTCACAAAAATTCTTGCCCTCCAGCTTATACAAGTCATACAGGTTTTGAAACAATTAAGGATTTTCACTATATTTCAAATCTCCTAAAGGCTTTTAAATCATTATTCTCTGAATATGTGACCTTTCGCAGCTGTTTCAAGTCAAGATTTTGACGACATGATGGTAACAAGCTAGCAAGATTCATTTTTGTGTGAACTGTTCCTTTAAGACTATGATGCAACCAAATAGGCAGAGAATTATGGTTTGTTATATCAAAAGTACAGAATGAACACTTGTCCTCAAGCTTATGGCAGAGGGCAGGAACAGTAGTGCTGTTTAGAGAGTCCTGAAAAGTCAGTCGGATTTCATAATCTGTGCATCTCTTTAAAGGACTCCGTTTTGGAGTCGTTTATCAAAGTCAGTGGGGTGGAGGCACACATATACATACAAACACACAAGTTTGATACTCACCCTGCTGGGCACCCTCTGGGAGCGGAGGGAGAGAGAAAAAGAGAAGGAGGAGTTAGGGATTGCGTCAGTCTAGATAATAATAACAACAATTCCATAGCAAGCCAAGGTCATGCTGAAAAATCCAGTCAGGGTGCAATAAAAATACATCCATTGTATTGAGCTCCCTGAGCAAATCCCTCTGGCCTTCAGTCTTTCAGAGTTTCAAGGCTTCTCAGAAGTCTATCCAATCCTACCGGACCAACTCAACACACCCTCATTCTCTCTATGTTTCACTTTGTGTTTTTAGGCCAACTGTTGCACCATTGCTCTCTTATCATGCTCCCTTTAATGCTTCTCAAGGCACAAGAAGTGTGCAATAAAATTTCTTAAACTTTACCAGTTGCATGCATTTTGTGCCTTGTTGATGTCTTTATTAAAGGAATTGTTCACTCAAAATGGCTCAAAAAAATCAGGCCATTCAAGATGTAGATGAGTTTTTAATCAGAATTAGAGAATTTAGCATCACATCACTTGCTCATAGTGGATCCTCTGCAGTGAATGGGTGCCATCAGAATGAGAATCCAAACAGCCGTTAAAACATTACATACTGTAATCCACAAGTAATCCACACCGTGTGAGGTGAAAAGCAGCATGTTTGCAAGAAACAAATTCAGGGTGGATTATTGTGATGTTTTTATCAGCTGTTTGGACTCTCATTCTGCGCACCCATTCACTCAGAGATCCATGAGTGAGCAAATGATGAATGCTAACTTTCTTAAAATCTAATGAAGAAATAAACTCATCTACATCTTGCATTTCCTGAGTAAATTATCAAGCAAATAGTCTTTTCTGGGTGACCTATTCATTTAAAGAGGAAATATATATTTAATCTATTATTATTATTATTATTATTATTATTCATTAATTATACAATGAAATTATTTAATAATCCCTTGCATCTGTGATATTAAAACTGTACATAGAGTAAGACACTCACCTCGCAGGTGCTGGGGTCTAGGTGATTGTTAGGTCCTTGTTGGCCAGGTGGCCAGAGACTCCCAGAGCCCGGTGAGGGCCAGCAGCCCTGATGTGCGCCAGAGACAGACCTGAAGGGTGAGGAGTAAGAGGAATACCTGGAGTGTGGTGAGACAGGTGCTGAAGCTGCTGCTGCTGAGAAACAGACAGACAGACAAAGAGACAGAGATAAAGACAACAGACAGGGAGACATGCACAGAAACACATGGAGATGGATGGATGGAAGAAACCAACCCAGTTTCCTGTTTTGATAGGATTATGTGAATATTTCAGATCTATAAAGATAGAATGTAACTATATTGAAAGCAACTACTGTAAATGTAACTTCATAGAAATACAGCAGTCCATAATTTCTCCTGTCAGTGGTGTCAGTCTCTGTCTGCTGTTGTCCTGTGTGGGCTTTATCACCGATCACTAGGGGTTTAAGTGCAGTAGTATGATCAGAGCTCAGAGAGACAGTGGACTGAAGAGAGAGTGTCACTCCATAACAGCCAGCAACAAAACAAGCTGTAATTTAGCACAGAGAAGAGAGACCTCACTTTATCAGCTTTCTGATATCTCTTTTCTTTTTCTCCCCTCCTTCATGTCATTTCTCTGTCCGATATATCTATTAGTTAGAGAGGTCAGAGGACACTCACCTATGATGGCGTTGAGCTCTGCCATGGTGACCTGTTTGGCACGCTCCACGCCTGAACAACCTGCTGTTGATGCTGATACACACAAAGATACATGGTAAGACAGAGCGGTATACACACTTGTAAACAAAACCCAAGCACACTCAAATAAAATGTGAATTAAAGTAAACACGTGTCTCACAAAATTGTATTTATCCTCCATCTCTCTCACACTCTCTGCTCCATCCCTGTCCATCAAACACACACACACACACACACATTCACGACAGTCAGTATTGACAGACATATCACTCTGTCCTTCCCGTCCAGCAGACACTAACTCAAGCTAATGCTAAAGGTGACCTCCTAATCAATACAGTTCCCTGATCTTTTATTGCTCATCTGCCCAAATAAATCCTCCTCATTTAAAATGAGGATCCATTCCAGACGCTTTACTGGACCACAGCTATCCTCAAATGAAAGGGATCTCTATCAGTATACATTATATAAAGGTTATATTTTCAAACAGGCTGTATGAAAATAATGAACGTAAGCAGATGTAATTTACAAAAGTGTTCCATAAACTACAATAAAAGTTTTACTTTTATTAAGTCAGAATAACAGAACTGTAGCTGATTAAAGGGTGATTCTCAAGAAGAAAGATTTACAAATTACAGTCAAATATAAAGATTATATTTTGCTGAATTAAATTTTAAATGAACAAAATTTAACCTGATTATTATAGCATTATGCACAATAATAATAATGTTAATTAATTATAAATTAACATATAATATACTTTATTATTATATGATAAAATAACACGTCATATAAATATAAATCAATATACATAAAAATTAAATTTTATATATATTGAATATATAATGTGCTTGCAATTTTTGGGAGAAATAATGTTAATCCTTTCTCATTTTCCATTTGGTTTTGAACTCTAAAGGTGAGTTGCATTAATTCATATTGTGCATTCATGCAGCCCACTGTAGACTCAGAGGACTGCAGCTCCACAGCTTTGAAGATAGCAATGGATCTATGGCTCCTCGACAAGGGAACAGGAGCTTTGAATATGCTGGGACACAAAACAAACCATTCCAGTCTTAGCCATCCATACTAACACAACAACAACAAGATAAAAAACAGAAAAGCAGCGGCCGAATCTCAAGAGTTTCTAATGAATTTCTCCTTATACCCTTCATGCAAATTTATAGAAACCAGCTACATGCAGAGAGCGAGCTTTAGAGGGATAGTTCACCCAAAATTAAAATTCTATTCTATTTATGCATCCTCCGCTTGTTACAAACCTGTTTGAGTTTCTTTCTTCTATTGAACACAAAGAAGATATTTTGAAGAATGTTAAGTAACAAGCCATTGATGGTAGCCACTGACTTCCATATTTTTTTTTGCTGCTTGGTTACCAACATTTTTCAAAATATCGTCTTTTGTGATCAACAGAAGAAAAACTCTTTGGAACAAGTGGAGAATGCATAAATGATGTCGCTTTAATTTCTTTATTTTCACCAAGAACTCCTCAATTTGTATGTGAATCACTAGAATTGGATGTTCTGACTCATTTGAAAGGTGAGTCATTGTTGGACTTGGTGTGATTTTGAAGCCTGCTTTAATGCTTGTAGCAGAACTGCTAATAAAGCAAACAGTGATGCTGGACTCAAGCTGAATATGCAACCTGAGCTCATCAAGTCATGCTGAGACAACTTTCGGTAACTGAGCGGCAGGAGTTTGCGGCATTAAAAATGCAGGATATCAGCAATCCTTGTTTAGTCAGAGATTTGAGATGAGGTCGTTAAAATCTAGAAGCTGTCTGCCATACTGAGGGTGAATCATTTTGATGGGGAGGGGGAGAGAATTGTGTGTGTGTGTGTGTGTGTGTGTGGTGTGTGGCATGTGCGCCTGTGGGAGAAGACCCCAGAACCCTGATGAGCTGTCGATCACTGTCAGCATACCTCCTGAGAGAGGAAAGGGATGATTTGAGCACAGATAGCACTGAGTAGCTTCACGATCTCCCTGCAAGAGAACACACCGCATTACCTGCCTCGATTAGAAGAGAAAACAGTGACAGTGATAAACCTGTACAACTGCACTGGGCTCTCAGTTCCCAAGCACACAAATGTCTTCAGCTTAGATTATATTCAAATTAATGATGTCTAAGCAACAAAAGATACACAAGACAGAGAAAGTGAATGACAGATTATAATGAATTGAGGGCCATTTAGCACAGCTGGGATAGAAGTTTTAGGTTAATTGTAATTTTGAGCACATGAATGATAAAAAACTATTCCTAACACTCTGCATGAGTTAAACACCCAAAAAAAAAACATAGCAACCACCAAGAACACTCTTG
>CM045072.1:14559118-14631618 GCA_024542945.1 allo-octoploid hybrid of Carassius auratus x Cyprinus carpio
CATATTGTTATATGCTATGTAGTCTGCTAGCCAGACCTTCAGATGAAGGTCTGGAATTCATGCAGATTTCATTGGCTAAGGCCCTCCCATGAGGCCATTTGACCGACATGTCAAACAACCAATCACAGTTCGTTTACGTTCATCTTCCGTTTCAAGGCGTGAAAATGTTGCCACAATAACAGACCGGTGTAAAACTCTTGGATGTAAAACTCTATGCAGCAAACTTTAAATATTTCACATACTTTTGAAAATCCAGCGTTTAGTTGATCCTGATAAGCGCTTGTCGTCCAGGTTGTAAACACTACTGCTTTCTTCTTTCATGAGGGGTTTGGCACAAGCGGTATCTTTGTTTTCCGGACAGAACGTTAAAGAACGCGACACACGCTCGCTGGAAATCCTGTAGAATTCAACCAATGCGATGACGACTTCGACACTCCTGAAGTGTTTCCACTTTTGTGTGCCATATGCATCAGGACGTTCAGCAAACAGTCCGTGGGCCTGGCGTCCTGAGGCTGAGACTATATGCTATGTAATGTTGTGTTATATCATGTGGTGTATTGTTACATGTGGCATATCATTCTGGCGTATATCACATCATGTGAGATTTGGTTACATGTTATGTTATAGCGTTACATGTTATTTTATTGTTACATGTAAAGCTGTTGTTCACTCTGTGTTTTCAGGATGGCGGAAGACAAAGACACGGGATTGTGTGAATGCCTGTGCCGCACCATCTCTTTGTCAACCTAAAGAGCTTCCATTACAACACCATCGGCGAGGACACAGACATCTTCTTCTCTTTGTATGACCTGAGAGAAGGCAACAAATCAGGTAGGAAGTGTGTCATTTGTAAGTCTGTGTACACATTCAACAGTTGTGCCCTTCACCACTCAAGCTTTTACAATGAGGAGACTTTCACTGGTAATTATTCAAAAGGAACAGGAAAAAAAGAAAAAGAAAGCGATACATGAGGTTCCATATGCAAAAAGTAAGCCATAATTTTTAAAATATCAAGGTCTCAGAAATGAAAACTTGTGCAAATACCTACATGTACATAGGCCACTTTTTCTTATTTTCTTTTATTACAATAATTCAAAATGGCACAGAGAACTGCAGAAAGAAGAGATAAGGACAAGAGACCTTGATGAAGTATTCATGTAAAAACAACCTAAACCAACTCTGTCTCTCCTAACTAAAACTTGTTACCAGAATATCACACTGTTTTAGATTAATTTTACACCAGATTTTAAGACTGCTAGATTTTTGTTCAGCATTGGAAAAACATGTCTCTACCTACATATTTGCAAAACTCAAAATCTTACCTAGACATAAAATTCTCTGCAGTTTCTGGGAGAATTTACACTAGTGGCAGTAAAACACTGACAACTTTATTCCTTTTCATACAATTTATGATACAGGAGCAGATCATTGATTAATAAAGACATTTTGTGCATTCCCTTGCTATACTATGAGTTCAAAACACTTTTAACATACTTTTACAAGCTCCATATGCAGGGTACAATGGGGCAAAAGGCACGCTTAATATACACACAAATATACACACACACACACACCACACACACAACACACACAGTGTATATATATCTTTGCATTGAACATTTATGGAGCAACAGGTTTTTGTGAAAATAAATCATACAAGTGGTTAATTTTGTTTAAAACCTTATAAATAAATGAAGTGGCATCTAGTGGTTTAGAGGAAAATAAAATCAAAGGCACCTTTTACCAGGGTGCCTTTAGGCCCATTGTAACCCTATGGCTTTTCTGATGTAGTAAACTTGGTTGGTAGGCACCTGGTACAGAATTATACTTCTGTATATAGGACTTTCTGATGTAGTAAACTTGCTCATACTGCACCTGGTATAGCATTACACTTCGATGTGTGGCTTTTCTGATGTAGTAAACTTGCTTCGGTAGAGCACCTGGATACACATTATACTTCTGTATGTGTGGCTTTTCTGATGTAGTAAACTTGCTCGGTAGAGCACCTGATGTAAGCATTATACTTCTGTATGTGTGGCTTTTCTGATGTAGTAAACTTGGTTGGTAGCACACCTGGTACAGAAATGCACTGCGATGTGGAGCTGCAATATAAGTGACAAAAGAGCATAAAGATCTGTAGAATCAAGCTAAAATGGTATGGCTGCTTCAGCAAATGGCTTTTATCTAACACTGTCGGTTAGGTTTAGTGGTTCAGTGTAGTTGGTACTTTTTTTTTTTTTTTTAACAATAGAACATTAATCTTTTAGTACCACTTACTGGACATTTCACTTCTGAACCGCTCAATAATTAACTAAACGCTGTCAGATTATCATTCATCTATTTCAGATATAACTAAATGCACTTTTAGCGATTTTGGAGCTCAATTCATTTGGCTTTTTGAGGAAAGGCTGCTATAACTTTACTTGAGGATCTTAATATTAGTTGGATTAGAAAAGGCACTTGTCAAAAACAGGAAGTAGAATTGCTTTCCAGTGGTTCAGGGAATCTACGAGCAACATTCTTAAGGGAAGTCGAGTTTCAGGGACTATGATAAACTCATATGAGACTCAAGGATGAGGAGATTCTGTCTTCTGTTATACAACGGAAGCTTGTTTTGTTTTTCCCGTGTTACGTTAAGAGAAATAAAACTGGCATATTCCTCAATGGGAGTGTTTAAAAGTAATTCATGCACCTCATTAGTTAAATTAAAGAAGTGTTTGTAGGCTACTAAGAGATGATCGCTTAAATGTTTCTGTTTGAAGAAATGATTCAATAAGTTCATGTATTACCCTCTCATCCTTTTAAATGCGAAAGAAACAAACAAACAAACAAAAAATGTTAATAAGGGTGGTCAGACCCCTTAAACCCCTCATCCCTACCATTTTTTTCAATATGATGTGTCAGTTTTTTGTGTTTGTGTGATTTCGAAGCCTTGATCTGCAGAAAGCGCAGTGCGTTGTTGGTGTTTGTCCTGAGGGAGGCTGCTCTCATGACAGACCCCATGAGTCTCACCATGGAGACAGAGCGATTTCTCTACCACACATTTTATTTCCAGTGTTCTCATTCCATATTCCCTCTGAGAGCTTTTGACCATGTCTAGACAGCGTTTTCTGTGTGAGTTAAGCCAGCTTTTATCATTCTTCCCCTGCAGTTCTTTAAGATGGAAAGCATCGTCAGCTTAAAAAAAACAAATAGTGTAGTGCTTTTGAGGTTAAGCATGTTTAATAATAATAATAATAATAATAATAATAATAATTGCTGATGTCACTAAACCCTGTTAGTTAAAATAAATAAATAAATAAATAAATAAATCCAATGTAGTTAAGTCTATTTTTTTTTTTTTAATTTGATGTATTTTTTTTCTCAAAACATCTTGTTACAGGAATAAATTGGTTGCATATAATATTTAATTTTGACATGGGTGAATATATTTTTTATTCTTGTTTCTCACTCTTTTTTGCAGATTTTATTTATAATTATATATATATATTTTCTATATTTTTTATATTGTTTCCCCTAGTGATTTCTTGCAGTGAATGTACATATAACATCTGTTATTTTATCTAAATTTATTATTGCTAACTTATGTAATTAAATAAATGCAATCAGTTGATCGACTCAATAATAATGTTTCCTATATATATATATATATATATATATATATATATATATATATATATATATATATATATATATATATATATATATATTCCTGCATTATTTTTGAGACAGAATTTTATTTTGATATTTAAAAAAGACTTGAAAAAATATCAAAAATGTTAATGCCAAAAAGATGTAGTAGTTTATTTTTATTAAATTATTATTATTATTATTATTATTATATCACTAAAACTAGCTTTAATTTTATATTGAAATTTGGCTTTTCTTGTTGTAATACAGTTTAGATATTTTACTGAAAAATAAGACAATATACTAATTAAGAATATTTATTTATTTATTTATTTATTTATTTATTTATTTATTTATTTGTTTGTTTTCTTATTTTTTGAATTTATTTTATTTATTTATTTTGCAGTGTCCAGTCTGTAGTTTTTCTTTTACCTGAACAAATGTTATTTTAAGGAATTTAACATGATGTGTTAGTGGTGGTCCAACCCATCCATGTAATTACTGAAATGATTAATATGATAACAGATTATATGTTTGACTAACTACAGTACATGTGATTTCAGATCTTGAAAAATACACCAAAAGGCATCATATTATATAAATGGCAGCAGCCAAAGAAAGCCGGCCAAATGATTATTCACACAGCACCCACAGGCTGCATCTCTCTCTCTCTCTCTCTCTCTCTCTCTCTCTCTCTCTCTCTTCTCTCTCTCTCTCTCTCTCTCTCTCTCTCTCTCTCTCTCCACCCACTCTCATACTTTTGACAGGCTGCTAATGGTGCCTCTGCCTCCCTCTCAAAAGCTGTCTGACCCTGGGTGGGCCACAGTTTCATTCCAAAATTATATCACGCCTGGTCAAGTCTGAAAAGAGGCTACTGTACACAACTGTTTTTAGTAAAAGATCTTTCCAGATGATAGAAGTTTGTCTCGTTAATGTTAAATGCTGTTCACAAACCAATTTAGTCTATAATGGGACATATTTTACACTGACTTTTGATACAATGCAAAATATATGTCCTGATTTTTTACTAGTTTCACACTTTTTCTGCCCCTCTGTGTGTTTGAAGGGTCTCAGCGCTTCTCTCTTTTTCCATCCGTCTGTCACTTGCTTCTGCAGTCGCTACTGTAGCTTCATGACAAATATATTCAGAGACACTTTCGCTCGCTGTGTCAAATCCAACTGTAAGCATCTGCACCCCTGCAGTCTGTCTGTGTGTTACTGTGCTGCTCCATCCACTCAGCACTGCATATGTATTACAGGCGTGAGAAAAGAGTGGAAAATTGACATTATTATTATTATTATTATTATTATTATTATTATTATTATTATTATTATTATTATTATTATTATATGACAAAACAATAATATATAATCATCATCATAGAAAATAATTTTAAAAATAAGAATAAAATAAAACAATATATTATTATTATTATTATTATTATTATTATTGTTGTTGTTGTTGTTGTTGTTGTTGATTATGTTGGTAAAAGAAAAAAAAACATTATTAAATAGGAAAAGACAAATCCATAATTTTATTTTTACTTTGATTAATTTATTGATTGATTGATTAATGTTTAACATGTTCTGTTTCTTAACTACTTATTTAAAAATAAATAATAAAATTAATAATAAAAGAAACACAAATACACATAATAAACTAAAACATTGTTGATAGCAAATAATAAGAATAAGAATAATTAAATAATCAAAAGAACATTTTTATTATTATTATTTTTTTTTTCACATCAACCGCTTTTTTGTGGAACTTTTGTGCAACAACAAATTTGACAAATTTTCTTTTCCAGCCCATATTGTCAGTCGTATGTATCTGCCATTATCATAAGCGTCATGTTCTTCCGTGATTGAATAAATGCATGACAGCTGCTTTAGTCTCTATTCAAACACAGAAGAGTTATTCAGCTTTGGAGGTTGAACTTGTTAATAGATATTTGAACTTGTTACTATGCATTGGCCACAGATTCCCAGCAGTTCATTTCTTGTGCAGAAACCCTTAACTGTTTAACTTAAATCTACTCTCTGAACATATTTCTTTATGATATAAAGATCCTACATCAGCTGAAAGCCCATCAGCCTTTACACACCCCAGGCGCTAAGTATGTTATTACAGCGTCGCGTGAGCTAGCGTGCTACACAATAGGATCTGAACAATTGCTGAGTCGTTTGATTAGGACGAAAAGCTGGAAATAATAGCACTGCTGATGTTGAGGAGTTTAATGAATACCTGTCAGCTGCCAGAGGACAATAGCGTCTCCTCGGGAAGTGGGCTGGTGTCTTCCGGCGGCGTGATTGGTTGTTCTGGGGCGAGGCGTTCCCTCAGGACAGACACGCGTGATGATCTGATGAGTCTAGTTAACAAGTGAAGTATGTGTGTGCATACATGTCTGATGTACATGTGACATGAGAAATTCACATCTGTGATCAGATATGTTCTCTTGCATTACTGCACCGATTCCATCAACAACTGAGTAGCAAGGTTTTAGTCATGAGACATCGATTAATATTTTATAGTAATAAAATAAACTAAAAATTACAAAAATGTAAAAATAATAACAGATAATTACAAATGCATTCTTGAAAACATTATTTATTCATTTTTGCAAGCAGCAATTAGAAAGTTTTTTGTAATGCAACATTGGTTATGTTATAGTAGTAATAATAATAATAATAATAAATCAATGATTTATTTATTGATTTGTTCTATCTATCTATCTATCTATCTATCTATCTATCTATCTATCTATCTATCTATCTATCTATCTATACGTCTATCTGTCTGTCTGATCTGTCTGTCTGTCTATCTGTCTGTCATGTCTGATCTGTCTGTCTATCTATCTGCGTCTGCGATCTTGTCTGTCTGTTTGTCTATCTATCTATCTGATCTGTCTGTCTGTCTATCGTATGCTGTCTGTCTGTCTGTCTGTCTGTTTGTCTATCTATCTATCTGTCTGTCTGTCTATCTCATCTTCTGTCTGTCGATGCTGTCTGTCTGTCTGATCGTGCTGATCATGCGTCGTCGTTTGTCTGTCTTCTGCTGATCTGTCTGGACGTGTGCAATGCTGATGCTTGTCTGTGTGCTATCGCGATCTGCGTGCGATGCGTGCTGTGTACATTCTGTCTGTCCGATGCGTCGATGCGGTTTGTGCTATGCTGCTGCTGATCGTGCTCTGATGCGTGCTGCTGTTCGTGCATCTATGCATCTGTCTGTCGTCGTGTTTGTGCTGATCTGTGCGTGCTGTTGCGATACTGTCGCATGCGTGCTGGAACGTTGTCATAGTCGTGCGTGCGTTTGTCTGTCGTGCATGCGTGCGTGCTGATGCGATGCGTGCGTGCGTTGTCTGTCTGTCTGTCTATCATGCGATCGTGCGTGCGTGCGATGCGTGCGTGCGTCGGTCGGTCGGTCGGTCGGTCGGTCGGTCGGTCGGTCGGTCGGTCTGTCGTGCGATGCGATGCGTAGCGTGCGTACTGTGCGTGCGTTTGCGTGCATGCGTCGCGTGCGATGCAATCTGCTCTGTCTGCAATGCGATGCGTGCTGCGCGTGCGACTGCGTGCGACGTGCATCATGCATGCTGTCTGCGATGCATATGCGTGCGTGCGTGCGTGCGTGCGTGATTCGGGTCCGGTCGGTCAGTCCGGTCGGTCTGTCTGTGCCGATGCTGTACGTCGTGCCGATGCGATGCGATGCGTGCGATGCGATGCGATGCTCTGTTTGCTGCTCTATCTGTCTAGTCTGTCTGTCATGTCTGCGATAAGCGATGCGTGCGTGCGTCTGTCGGTCGGTCGGTCGTCGGTCAGTCGGTCGGTCGGTCCGGTCGGTCCGAGTCGGTCGGCTCGCGATCGTCTGATGCATGCGATACGTGCGTCTGTCGCGTGCCGATAACTGTGCCTGAACGTCGCTGTGCTGTCGATGCTGCTGTCATCTATGCTGCTGTCGTGCTGTGCTGATGCGATGCGTCTGTCTGTGCTGTCTGCGATGCGATGCATCTGTCTGTCCTGTCTGTCGCGTGCGCGATGCGGCGTAGCGTGCGTGCGTGCGTCCTGTCCTTCTGTCTGCGATCGCGTGCTGTGCTGTCTGTCTTTGCATCTGTCTGTCGTGCGATGCGTGCGTGCGTGCGCGTGCGTGCTGCTGTGCATGCTGTCGATCTGTCTGTCTGTCACGTCTGTCATCAGTCTATCTGTCTGTCTGTCTGTACGTCTTGTCATGCACTGTGCTGATCGTGCGTTGTCGTAGCGATGCTTGATGCGTCGTGCTGCGTGCTGTTGTGCTGTACTGTCTGATGCTATACTGTCATGCTGATCTTATCTTCTGTCTAGTCTGTCATGTCTTCTGTCTGATCTGATACTATCTGTCTGTCTGTCTGTTTGCATAATGCGAATCATTGCGATTACTTGATGCTGTTCTGTCTGTCTGTCGCATGCTATCTGATGCTGCATCTAACGATGCTGTGTCTTGATCATCTGTCGTTGTCTGTCTGTATTCTAGTCTGTCTGTCTTGTCTCATCTAGCGTGAACTGTTATGTCTGATGCGCTGCCGTTGCCTCCCATGCCCATGCTATCATGCATGCTGATACTGTCTGTCTGTCGTGCTGCTGCGTGCCATGCCGTGCTGTGCTGATCGTCCTGTCGTCTGTGCTGCTGTCTGTCTGTCTGCGATCTGCATCTATGCGTATCTGATGCTGTGCTGTCATCGTCTGTGCTGTCTGTCTGATCTGATACTATCCGTGCTGTGCATGTCTGTCTGTCTGTCTGTCTTCTATCTATCTATGCTCATCATCTATCGTGTCTGATACTGTTATCTGTCTTCATGTTGGGAATTGGCAGGGTTTTTGTAATAAAATTTTGGGTTTGTTTGTATTATGTGATTTAGTTGTTATTTATTTATGCTATAGAAATTGGGATTTTGTGATGAAACACTGGTTGATGTGGTGTAAGATTTAAATAACTAAAAAATTAATAAAAATGTATTAGTTAATAATTGCAAGGGTTTTATAAAGTAATAATAATAATGTAATATTCATTCATTCATTTTTGCAGTAGATATGAGCAAGTTCTTTGTAATGCAACATTGGTTGTGTGTTGTAAAATAAATAATAATAAGCAGAAAAATAAATTAAGCCTTATTTATTTATTTTCCTTTTAACATTTGTTATAATGGCATCTGGCTAGACATCTAAAACAAACAGAGCCTGTGTTCTTGAATACATTTTTAGCTGTTTTCTCCATCAGTAATTCTAGTGCCTAAACTTCAGATTGGCTCTCCCAGCAGCGTGAAAAACAAAACTGTTATTCAAATGTTGAATAAATTATACATAGAAGCTGACAACGCATCAACACCCATTCCATTAGAATCAGTGAAGTTGTCAGTCGCGATTTGACATGGTTCCAGCTCGCGGTTGCATGAGCTCACTTACTGGACTCCAGCGCTTAGACTATAGGCTCATTTAAAAGCCTCTGATTTGCCTTTGTCAGTAATCATTTGCAATGCTCAGTCACTGCACTGAAACATAGTGTAGACTGTATGCTGAATATATTTCACACATTTGTTTGCATGACAAAATACATGTTCCCTCATAAAGCCTGTACGACCAAGAGCTGAAGTCTTGATACTTGTGCCAACAGCAGAAGCAGCACAGAGATATTTTGTGATCACGGTTTGGTTTTGAAGCAGTGTGTTTGATATGCATGAGGACTGGCTCCTGTGGATCGGATGTGTCATGTGGAGATTTCTCAGCAAGGAGAACTGGCTTGAAATCTTGAATTAATATCTAATTAAGCTCTCAAAATAACATTTCAGAGTTTGCTGGCACTGAGACAGTCATTAGGGCTTTATTTTTTTAGTTTTTATTTTGGTTATCACTTTAAATTCAAAAACAAAAATGTAAATAAAAATAATTTAGATATATTTGTTTAATCTTTAAGATGTTTTGTAGAATGTGCATGCAGCCAATTAGTTGTCAGTTTATTAATTCAAAAATAAAATGCAAATAAACCACCTTTTTTAATAATAAAATTGTATTTATATTTATTTACATATCTAAATAAATTATATAAAAGAGGCTATAAATATCCATAAAGTATCTGCAATTAAAAAAAAAAAATCAACATATTCATTCAAAAATAAGAATGCAAATAAACCACTTTATTTTTTTTTTTTAAATAAATAAACAAACAAGAAAAAACATATAGATAAATAAATAAATGCTTTGAATTTGAGTCACTTTAGTAATGTTCAGTTACACAATCTAGTTATTTAGTAGTGATTAGTAATACAGAAGCAATAATTGGCCTCTAGAATGTCATGTTGCATTAAAATGATGACAGTTGGTTCCAGTAAATAAATGTTATTGTTCAGTAATTAAATTGACTCACTGTTCATCTGAGTGTAAGCTTCTGTTCAGAAATGGCGCTGGTGGCGTCTGTCCTTGAGGAAAGACCTAGGCAGCATTGCAAGGCCACCTGTATCTCTACAGCTGACGGCTCACATACAGATGAGCCTCAGCAAGTACTGCGCCGTCAGCATCTCTCTGCTGCCACAGACTCCATTAGACTGTATCAGAGCAGACAGGAAGTGTGCAGCTCTGTTTCCTGTCATCTGATTGCAGCACAGTCAATCCACTGTAAACAGAGAGACATGAAGACATTACTTTATTAATGTTCTCAGTGTTTTCCACATCTTCCCTGTGTGAGGTCTGGAATAATTCAGGAGGGTTCACTGAAAAGTTCCTTAAAGTTAAATTAAATCCAGACTGATGTCATGAGGAGCCACATGAGGTTATGGAACATTAATAATAATAATAATAAATCGAATATAAATTAAAATCCTAAGCGTATGCTTTCAACTCTTTATATGTTGGTAATGGAATAAAATACAGAAATCAGTTATCAGTGTATTCATTCAAAAATAAAAAGTACAATGCTATGTAACTGCTTTATAAAAATGGAAAATAAGTGTCACATTTTTATTGTTAAATTTAGCATTTATAAACATGAATGATTTAAAAATGAAATGTACTGAAAAAATGAAATATATATATATATATATAAACATAATTGTATTAGTATATAATATTAATATTATATACAGCTTTTCAAATTATTGTGATTTAGATAATAATTTATTCAATTGTTTTGATGTTTAAATACTTTTTTTAGCAAGAATTACTGTTTTAAGTACTTTTGATTACTTCATAGATTGATAACTGATTCAGTTGCATAAAACTCTGTGACACTATTGACACAGAAATCACACACTTCATCATTTAGGATCATTTTGAAATGAAAACCAGTTGATGTTTAAAAGTAAAATGTGGGTCTGAACAAAAAAACCAGATGAGAGTAGTTACTTCTAGCTGTATTTTCTTTATTTGAAATGAAAACTTTCTCATCTGAACTTAAAATCAAACTCTCATTTTGTTTGTTTTCTTCCAGTGAAAGTTTATGGTGAAACTCAACAAAAATGGTGGCCCAAAAACCCAGAGAAGGTCGACCGTCTCTGCCTCTCTTCTGGTGGGACCAACAACCGTTATTGCTATGGCTAGAAAAATACAAAGAAAAAGGGTCACTAAGTAGCTTCTCTTATTTTCTCACAGGACTTAAGCAACAAGGACATGAAGAGAGATCTGTACATTGTGTCCCAGGTCATCAGGACGGGTGAGTATCCCGTCTCATTTAGCCTCTTTCCCTTTCTGTCTCTCCTCTATCCATTCCCTTCATTTGGAGCCAAATGTTGCCACAAGGCATTGCATTTCTGCCAGCAACTGCATCTCTAGAGCTCTTACATAAGTGTGCCACTGCAAGCTTCATTCCAGTTTATAAAGGGACGGCTGACTGGGAGGCTGGAACAGACCATTCAACCCCAAATGAGACAAAACTTTTCCTCTTTTGACTCTCAACAGCCGTTCTTAACCTCATTTGTGAGGATTGTGGAAACTTTGATTATCTTTAGATGTTTCTGTGATGGCAGGCGGTGGAAGTGTTTGAAACTTGTTTGAATTAGTTATATAAAACTATCAGAGTAGGACGTTTGATTTGAAAAATATTGAAATGCCATAGTTTTATTTATATTTTCCAGCTATAGCGGTACTAAAGTGATTTAATTTGCCAATTATTATTAGCCAGTAAATTGACCCAAACATTAATGTAACAACATTATAATGGCCAGTGATCCACAAGGAAATGTTTCTCTATAGGCTAACAAGCTAAATATATATGTAATTTGCTGTTTCTTGCATGCACCACTTGTCTGCTGGACAGGATTTGTATAATCATGCAGAAGGTACTATGTACACTTATTTCTGATAGTGATGTATAAAGTATTTTTGTTCAGGGCGGATGTTGTTAAGCGACTCGAAGAAAGGCCCCCTCACGTCCAGTACCGCCGCCGATCGGATGCGCGAGTGCTGGCCATGAGCGCGTCCTTCAGACCATCTCTGAACTCAAGGAGGAGAAAGACTTTGTGCTCAAAGTTTAACGTAAGCCTCTTCTGTGCACTTTAGGGCCATTTATCAGTTTGATTCATCAATTAAATCGAAAAGAAAGTCTTGGGAACTAAGTTTATTATGAGCTGGAGATTTGCATGTCAAAGCTGCAATGTTTCAAAACCTAGTATGCTGCCTACCTAGACAGCATTTTAAGACGTCATAGTCAAGCTTATGTCACAGTTGGCATCATTATGCTGCTTTATGGAGGCATAGCATGTATCCTTAGCATTTAAAACAATCCCATAATGCATTGCAACAAATTTTGAGAAAAAAAAAATCATCATAAAATTGTGGACTATTAAAGAAAAATGTCAAAATATACTTAATTTAGTATAGGTGCTAAATAGTTATATTTCATATTTTCTTATATGCTATGTGTTGCTATGCTTACTATGCTTTTTATTGCACATTTAGCATAGCAACATGCTAACACTATTGTAACTAATTGTTAATGTTCAAATTCAGTCACTTCGTGTTGTCAGCTGTCAGTGTAGACAGTATACTAAGTTTTTCGAATAGAGCTAATAATTAGTTACATTCTTGGCTCGTTAGTTACAGTTAATAATTAGTTACATTAGCTGCAGCGTACATTTACTGTTATTTATTCCAGAATAGACAGCGTCGTCATTTGTGCTATGAAGCTCTCTCTGAAATCCTCCCTGTGGACGCACCGTGCTCCGGTCCTCTAGCTATCTCCATCACACACTTTCATTACCTCTTGGTGCAGTCATGCAGAAAGCCTCCTCTGTTTCATTGGCTGGGAACTGACAGAACTGGTAAAAGAAAGAGAAATCAAGGGGAAAAATATTAATAAATAAATAAATAAAGGTGTGTGTGTGGAGAAAGAGGTGGGGGAGGGCTTGATTTGTTTGGAATCCCCAGCAATCAAAATGACAAGCAGTCATGTGATATTAAGCCATCAGTGTCTGTGAAACTTGGAGAAATGCAGTAAGCTGAAGTGAAGAATCTGTGCTGCAAAACCTCTGACTGTCAATGAAGCTATTAATTGTACATTGTGTGTGAGGGAATGTTGGAATGAGAAGAGATTATTATTAGTAGTAGAAGTAGTATTCATTTTTTAATTAAAATTAAAGAATTGCCTATTTAATTTAATAACACTTAACATATCAAAACAATTCAAATATACAGTTTATTATATTATTATACATCTCAAATAGTTATATTAATAAACTAAATATAAAAATAATGTAATTTACTATTTATTTAACTAAAAATAAATTAATTAAATGAAAAAATATTTCTAATAATAAATAAATATTAAAAAATAAATATGCAATTTATTTTATATAACTCCCATTGTATTAATATATCTTTAACCCATATTGTATTTTATCATATTTTTAGTCCATATGTATTTTCATTCATTTATTTATTTATTTATTTATTTATTTATTTATTTATTTATTTATTTATTTATTAAATTTATTTATTTATTCATTCATTCATTTATTCATTCATTTAAATAATTGCATATTTAATAAATAACAATTGAATCAAATAATTTACATAATTAAAATACACAGTTTATATTATACAACTCCAAACTATATTCATATGTTCATTACATATATACAAACACATGTATTTAATATATATTTAATATACAATTGTATTTTTTCAACCATATGTATTTTGACAGCAGCCTTAGTGAAATGTTGCACCCAGCACAATTTTCACCAATACTCTGACAGTATTACAGAAAACCAAAGCGTGAAGACATAAAACACATAACTGGTGACTCAGCAATGATCCTGTAGGGCGAGTCACAGTTCCGTCAACCGGGATGAAACTTCTCACACTCGCCCGGGTCAGTCTTTTGTTGAGCCCTGAAGGCTTTCCGGCTTAAGTGAGCAGATCAGTATCTCTGCGGTTGTAGCATTGGGGAAGACAGGAAAATAGATGCTATATGCATGTTTATGCAATACATGTATTTCCATGCATGTTTGCAAGGTTCTGTGCATGGAAGTGTGTGTTTAGTGTCTAGGGACATCTAGTGGTAGACTGTTGGGAACATAATGCCACGACAAACCAGACCGACAGTTGATCTGATTGGATTTGCAGCAGATATTCCTTCGTGTTCTGGAATGTAGCACTTTCCATCAAACAGCCTGTGTTGGCTTAATGCCGTTGTGACCCTCGGCGACAGACCAGAACCACCCTTGGACCCTTGGAGCCAGTCATCAAGACAGCCAACCAGATGGACTCCGTGGGAGTTCCCACAAAACATCTGCCACTAAGCCACCATAAACACTAAGCGTTAGCATAGCGGAGGTCCCTTTTCAGCTGCCACGCGGGTTTAGTCACCTCTGGATCAGACATTAATGACATCACTTCCCCTCAGGCGGAAAGCTGCTGTTCTCGAACCTCTGACAGCTAGCCCACAGCGATTTAGCAGCTACTGATGCTGGAATGTAGCATAAGGCTCTGTTCTCTCTCCTGAGAGCTGCACTCCTGTGCTTTTAAGCAGTAGAGTGTCGTGATTTGCTTCATTGTGATGGCTCTCAAAACATGGCTGTACTTGACTGCGTGTTTTTTCACTCACCATTATATCGTCCAGAGTGCCAATTGAAAAACTTGATGCAAATGCTAATGCAGTTGTGCCGATTGGGTTTAATTATCTTGATTATAGGTTATCCTTCACTCACGCAAAGATATACCACTTTTTTGTAGAAACGGACACAGTATACAACCTAAAACTCTGTAGTACCATTCTCTAGGGCGCATCGATTATTATCCCTTGAAATTGTAATTGCATTATTATTTACGATTATCACAATTTATATTGAATGATGTTTATACCATTGTTTGATGCAACCGATGTAAAGCTGAAAACACTCTAACTGAAAAACCTTTAGTGTTTTTAGTATTAAGCATAAAGGTCAAATATACATCAGATTGGTTTAATCTTTAAATCATAAAAAGTAAAATATAAATGGTATTATAATGTTATTCTACAACTAAAACTAAAACAATGGAAAACCCTTAAAATAATATGTAAAAAAAACAACAACAACAACATATCTTAAGCATGCAATAATATATGTGGACTTTGAACGATTAATTGCCGCTTTGAACGATTATGTAATTGTGGCATCCATAATTGTAATCGCGATTAGAAATTTGATTAATTGTGCAGCCTTACTCAAACATTTTTATATTTTTCTTACTTACAAAATGTTTTGTTTGTTTTACTTAAAAAAAAAAAAATCAGTTCAATTTAATTTGATAAAGCTGATGATTCATATGTCTCAACATATTGACATTATTACTAATCAGAAAAGACAGTTGTATGGATGACTAAAGGATTTTTTTGTGCTTTGTTTATTTTGTTTTGTGAAGTAGGAAGGGGTTATGGCACTAGTGATACATTTTCATTAAAACAATAAATAAATCTGTGTCAAATTCATACCAATATATAGCAATGTTCAGATTAAACACATTTATCTATTATTTATTTGTTTGTTTGTTTGTTTTGTTTTGTGAAGTAGAAAAGGGTTGTATCACTAGTGATGCATTTCATAAAAAATAATTTGGTGTCAATTCAAACCATTAAATGTTATACCAAATATATAGTAATGTTCAGATGAAACATATTTATTTGTTTGTTTGTTATTGAGATATGAACTCAATTTATATACAGTATAATGAGATAAAACTCAGAATTGCAAGAAAAATGTCTGAATTATGAGATGTTAACTAGAATTTGAGTTTATAACTCACAATTACAAGTTATAAACAATATAAAAGAAATGTTTGAAAAATCTTAATTATGAAATATAAACTCACAATAAAAAAGATATACCTATCCAACTTTTTCCTCAATGCGGAAGTAAGCCTATGGGTGAGACTTCCGGTTCATTAGCAGCTATAGGTAAATAACGAGGAGAATAACAACTGCATTAAATGATAAAACTGTTTGCAGTACAAACCAGTGTGTTCTTAATTAAGATAACAGATTAAAATAAGATGATAGGGCACATTAATTGTCAATATCAAGCAGTAAAATGAACTGTTTTATACATCTAAAAATAGCTGGATGCAAATGAGACCGAAGCTAAACCCATAGAATTTACAAATGGCGCTAATTTACTTCAGAAAAAGGTGGATATATATCAATGATCAGATTAAACCTGTATTAATTAATTAATTAATTCATTCATTCATTCATTCATTCATTCATTCATTCTATTTGAACAAAGTTTTAACAACATTGATGAGATGGAGCATGGAGCAAACCTTTTGTAAATTACGTTAATAATTACTTATTTATTATAATATTTTAGATTATAACCTGGCGATACAAAATAGCAAGTAAATCAATAAATCAATGAATAAATATCATAGAATATGACAGATAGGTGACAAGATTGTGTTTCTGTGTACATTTTAAATGTACAAAAAATTAAGAACAACTTCTGAAATGTCGAATAAATTACTAGATTATGAAATATTGTCTTTTCTTGATTATTTGGCGTTGTTTTCATGACTGTCCCATTCCTGGTCAGTATTACCATTCTGGTATGTAACGGCAACTTTTGAAAATCCAAAGACAGATGAAACAATGTTCTCATGGAATATCCTGTTTTACTTGGAAATATGTCATTATACAAGTAAAGTGCAAACAGAGTTTTATGTTGAATTTAATGCTTTTAAACACTTACTCTTTTCCAATATTTTGAGAAGGGATTGTCATTATGCAGTGCGTGCTACTCTAGAGCATCGATGGGTATTGTGTCATCCTTGACTGGATGGAAGCCAGTTATTACTTTAAGTCCTGGCACATTCATAAGCATACTGCAATGCCCTTTAGGACAAGACCTTTTACTGTTGAAATTGAGTTACATATATACTGACAAATTACATTTGTGACTCCAAGCATCTGGGAATCACTTGAATACTGATGCAGCTGATTCCACCTGCTTCATCCATACCACAACATATTTTCCTTGCTATAATCTTGATATAAGATTGTCCTCTTTCTTGTCTCCTTCACAGGTGTAATAATGAAACGAGTGGTACCAGATTCATGAGAACATTATCCGCAAGTCCAGCACCAAATACACGCTCCAGCACTAACTTACTGGTAAGTGCACTTCCTAAATGCTCATACACTTGATTTATCATAACATGAGGAACATTTAGCTTCACTGAAACCGAACAGTCCCTCCAAGAAGTCTGTCCATTATCCTGCTTCACTGCTGTAGTCATCATTCTGCTTATTTTGCTGATATAACTGTAGGTGGTTGTCTGGTTGTTAATTTGACATTCTGCTACAATGAAGTGACTGACTTGAAATAAATGAAATCTGCATGGGGAACTTTTTCACTCTCACCCGATTTAGCAGATTCCTACTGGATTGTCTAAATTTTACCTGCTACATTTTGGTAAATGTGAAAGCACCTTTACAGGGAAATGCAAAGTACTCATGACTATGTCAATTAACTAAGAATACAAGTCACATGCAAAGCTTAAGCCTCAAAACCAAACAGAACCTCTATGAAGTCCTTGTCTGACAGGGAATAAAAAAAAATAATAAAAAAAAAATGTGACTTTAATTGCAAGTTTATCTCACAATTTGAGTTTTTTCCTAAGAATTCTGAATTTACATCTCACGATTTGGTCTTTGTTTCTCTTAATTCTTAGTTTACTTGCAATTTTATATTACAAGAAAAAGTCACAATTACCTTTTATTTTATCTTTTTTTTATTCTGTGGCAAAAACAAGCTTTCAAAAATGTGTGGGAAATGATTAAAAAATGTAAATTGAAAATTGAATATATTTTAGACAATTAGAAAATTTGAGGATATTTTTATTTTAAGTAGACTATATATATATATATATATATATATATATATATATATATATATATATATATATATATATATATATATCGACTTATGGTCTTGGCCAGAATTTAAATATCATGTGTATAGCCTGTTGCTATGTGGTTGCTTACTGCTAAGGTGTGGTCACATTAGTGTAATTTCTGAGAAATTTGCAGACAAAAATGGTTTATTGCCAATAGTGTGCGATTGAAAGTAGTCACTTTGAAACCAAGCAGCTTTATGTCAAGCGTCTGGGAAATGATGAAAGAGTAATATTGAAAAGCTAGATCCCTAAAACCCTCAAAATGAGCTGCATCAGCAAGCAAAGTAATGCCAGTCTAAGTCCTAGTGGAAAAGAATATGGTAGAGGTGTGTCTTGAGGTATCGTTCAGTAGTAATGTGGTATGTTAGCTGTTCTAACTGGAGTTTATTCCATCATCGAGGGAAGGCCTAGACAAATTTCTGGACCGGATGAACAGAAACCCTTCAGACGGAGCCAGGCAATCAGAATGACTGATTGCAGCAGGCGGCGGTGTATACGATTTAATGAAGAATTGAAGGTAGTGGGGAGCCAGGTCATTAGCGTCATTGTAGACCCAAAACAATGTCTTGATTGAACTGAATTGTAGCAGTTACTGGCAGCCAGCATAAAGACCTGAATAAAATTGTAACAGAAACACAATCTCTCTGATCGTTCTTGAAACCAAGGCCCGTTTTACTAAATAAATGCCAGCGTAATCACAAGGATAATTACAGTGGTTGTCATGATGAACTTGTCTCACATTTCCCCTGAACCCATCTTGTCGTGCAGGTCTAATCATCTCACTGCAGCTGTTGAGGGTACATGGAGCAGGTGCAAGGAAAACCCATCATATTCAACCGTGGCGTGGCTATCACCGCAAACTGGGTTTCCCTGATGTGATCATGCCAGGTGAGTCTCAAGAAGGTCATGCAAGAGAAATGCGAGACTTCATACTCATGGTCTGAAAGTAGATTGTTGCAGCAAGTTAGGTTTAGAATATGCACAATATAGTAATATACCATATAGTAATATAGTACCATATCGGTTATTGACCGATATTAGATTTTGAAATATATTAGCTGATATTAGCTCTGCATGCTCATTTTCCTTATTTTTACATCATTTAATGTTCATTTAAAGTTTGTCTTTAAATATACTAATGATTTAATAACTTTGTTAAATGTAGTCTTTAGAAAACTCAAAATGAATATCCATTTTTGTAAAATGTTGCGATGCCTAAATTTACCTTTAGCATTTATTTATTTATTTATTTTGACAAAACAGTATAACATATTAATAATTACAGTATAGTAATAGTTATTCATATGCAATGCACAATATGTCGGTATCATATCGGTCATGGCCAATTTTAGAATTGTTTAGATATATTGGCCGATATTATCAGTTTAGTACTCTATGATCATTTCCCTTATTTTTACATCTAGATCATATTTGACCAGCAGTTACTTAAAGATAGTCTTTAAAAATATTAATTATTAATAATAACTTAATTATAACATATTAATTATTAATAATAACTTAATTATAACATGTAATTTTAGCAAATCTCAAAATGTATATTTTTTGTATTGTAGATTACAATGTTGTGATAAATGTACTTGTAGCATTTAATATTTTTAATATTTTATTTATTTGAAATAAAATTATACAATTTTAATATTTACAGCGCATTAGTATTTATTCATACACAGTGCACAATATGTTGGTACCATATCGGTTATCGACATTATTAGAAGTTTTAATATATTGGGTGATATTGGCTGTTTAGTTCTGAAATGGTCACTGTTTAATTGTGAATGGTCATTTAATGGTCACTTGAAGTTAATCTTTAAAAACTAATAATTTAATCATTTTGTTAAATGTTATCTTTAGCAAATCTCAAAATGAATATCCATTTTTCAGTGTTGTGGTGCCTAAATTCACTTGTAGCATATAAAACATTTAATTTATGTATTGTTGTTTTATTTTAATGAGACAAAATAGTATAACATTTTAATATTGGCCATTTATAGGTTATCAGCCAAAACATGAATATAATTATTGGTATAATCGTATCAGCCACTCTTTTCAGTTGAAATAATTGAGTTGCGTTCACAGAATGCTAGGGTGTTGTGGGTCGTTTCCAGTGTGTTGCTATGCTGATGCAAATGTGTTTTAGCATGTTGATTTTAGCCTTTGTGGTTGCTAGGTTGTTGCTACAATAGGTGGTTTCTAATGTCGATTGGCTAAATTTAAAAGAATCACAGCATTAAGGTGTGGTCATGTTAGTAAAAGACAATTTGCAGACCAAAACACACAACTGGCGATTCCATCCACTGGTTGTGAAACCTGCATGGATAAATCTTTCATGAAATTCCAGATCATGTAAATTCCTATTGGAATTATTGAATTTCAGGAGCAAAATGTAATGAACAGTGATAAATGTTAGCCTACTGTACCTTTTCTTCAAGCGTCTGTTGCTTTTTTTTCTCACTAAAACATTTAGTTGGTTCCAAACTCAAAGTTTCCTCACTACCTCAAGCCATCCATAAACCTCTTCATGTGGAGGTCAAAGGGGCAGGTAAGCCCTGAAGCGAGTCTTGTGAAAAACCTTTAGCATTACTAATAATCGTCGTAACAGCACATAATCGCCCTCACTGGCTTTTAACTGCATATAATCAAGCTTATATAAATGAATATGAGGCACATTTTGACAGACTCTATCGGCTCTCTGCTCCGAACCCCAGAGGGCCTGTAAAACCAGCTGGACTCCTTCCCGTCAAAGTTGAGTTAAGAAATCCCTTCCCTGTGATTCAGAGCGAGCCTTGGGGCTTCTCAGAGTTGCTCTCTTAATAAAATCGTGTCACTGAGTGTTCAATGGAGCTCTGCCTCTCCAGTCCATTCCCAACAGTCTTCAGTGTTAAAACTGTGAAGCCATGTACAGTATCTCTTCTTTTCATCCATAAACTGGCACATCAGTCTTGTGGTCCCAGATGTCCTGCAGTGGTGGGTGGATTGATAGGTCCTACATCTTCTTCTGTAGATCCCTCTAATTAGTCTCTGAGTTAATGCTTCCTTGTTCTTCTGAAGAGCTCAGTGATTGTTTCATCCACAGATCGATCAACCTGAGGTAGTTCGATTATTATCACGACAAGGCTGTGCTCTTTAAATTCAGCATTTTGAGATGCCAGTAAGTCGATGGCTCTCTGAGAGCCATGGTTCCTTGGGTTTCTGAGGTGCGTATTTTTCTGAATGGGGTTAGATGTTATTGAAGCACAATGTCTGGGAAAACCCCTTGTAATCTTATTTCAGATTGCTGCATTGACTTTATTCCCTAAAAGATCAAACTGGACAGTTTTCTAAAGCATGGTCCCAGCATTGGGATCCATTGCGTTAATAAACAATATCTGTCTGTCAAATGATATTAGGTCTTGGAGGCAGCAATTAGATGGATTATTGAACTGTTAGCATTATGAAATGTTAATGACACTTGAAGTGCCACAAGCTTTGGGAATTATTCATTCTCATGACATTTTCAATAAGCCGGAGATGAGTTTGTTTAACAAAATCTCTCAGAAGTATTTGTACATTCCTTTTCTGGTGTCAGTGTCTTGGCGGGTTGGTATTGCGTCATCCGTTTCAGCTTTTCGGGTTCTTTTAATGCCTGATTTCAACAGCCTTGGTTCTGGGAGTGTTTTTCACACTCATTTTCTCCGTAGGGATTTCAAAAAAGTTTTAAGCCATGAACCAAACTACAAACTAACTTTCAACAGTGTTTGAAAATCAATAAACAGAAAGAGGTAAAATACTGTTCATGTCTTTTATGAGTGATTGAATTCATCCAATGAAGTTTTGATATATAATTGAACTGACTGTTGAATCTAGAAGCTAAAATTGAATATAGTGTCTTATTTTATCAGTTTTGATTTGACATCTGAAGAGGCATATATCATCACATAGCATGACATTAACACCAGATTAGTGATACAGTACTATTATTAAATGAACATTTATTTTAATGTATTCAGTTTTAATTTTAATTTGCATATTTTTTATGTGCCTTTATTTATTTATTTTTAGTTACATTTGTTTATTTTAGTTTTGTTGTTGTTGTTGTTGTTGTTAATTAGCTTTTAGTTCTAGGTTTAGTAATTGTTGTACTTATTTATTTCAGTTAGTTTTCAGTAAATTTTTCATTTTCTTTGTTGTAACTTTATTTTTGTTTACGTTTTCATCTAATTTTTTAGCTTTATTTCATTTTTAATAGTTTTAGTTTGAACAAAATTACTAATTTCTCTAAATTTTTTCATCTAATATTTATCAATTTTATTTCAACTTTAAAACTATTTTTAATAGTTTAACAATAACAATACTGTAAGTGATGTAAGGGAATCTAAGTGCAAATATATCTAGATAGATTCTCAGTTTTCCTGATGCTTTTTGTCTTATATTTTTATTCTATTTTAGCGTTATTTTTAAATAGTTTTAGTAAATAGTAACAACACTATAATTGATAAAAGGGTATCTAAGTGTTAAAATATCCAGATTGAGGGGGAAAAGTAAGTTTCCTTGATATTCCTGTGATTTTTTGTTTTGTCATCCTCTTAATATACATAAAAACATAATGTGAGCACATGCAAATATGTAAACCATAGTATCTTCTTCTGTTTCTTTATAAATTAGCTACTGCTGTCTCTTTTCAGCTGGGAATGCACCAGGATTGTTTCTTTGGAAGGAATTGGTGCCTGAATAAGAGCTTTATATGGAGTTCATTCAGTAGAATAACTCAGAAGCAGTGAGAGAAGCGTCTAATGATGTAGACCCATTACAAAAGCATCTTAACAGGAACACACAGGAGCCAGCCTGCTGCTGCCAGATAAAATTTTATCGGGATGTGGAACTGTAGGATACTATCAGCCAAACACACAAACAAACAAAGCTTGATTTAGAGCTTTTATTTCGGTTGTGGGATGTTGCATAGATAAACACTTTCTTTTGATGTGATATTAGAGTACCAACAAGGCCAGTATTGTCAATATGGATTCCTGTAACAATTCCTGTAACAATACTGGTATTATTTATTAAAAAGATGTTTAGTAATTATAACCATTTAACACTGTTGTTAAATCATTTTAAATATTTAATTTTAAACACTACAATTATGGGGTTATAGAGACAGAGCGCATTTAGGCCACGCTCACAATCCAATGCTCTCCATTGACTTTCTATTAGCGCAAGCTGCTTAGCTGTCATTTCTGACTTATAAAAACAGCAATGCCTAAAAGCTGCTACGTGATAAGGTGTACATTAAGGAAGGAAGGTTAGGAAAAGGGCACTGTCCAATAAAATGTAGTTTCTTAATATATTTCCTCCTCTCAGATTCACATCGGTGGTGAAATAATCCTTCGACATGGTTAAAAATAATGAATCTTGTCTTGTGCGATTACGTTTTCCTCTAGTGTGCGCAGTTCTCAGAGTAATATGCGCGTTGTGCTCTACTTTTGTGTCCTAAATGCTCTCTTTAGCTTGTTTACTGTACACCTTGTCACATAGCAGCTTTTAGGCATTACTCTGTTTTTTGTTGTAAGTCAGAAATGACAAGGAGGCAGCTTCAATTTAGACAATTGATGTAGAGCGTTGGATTGGTTTTGATTTTATGTCGACCTATCCAAATACACATTTAGATTTAAAAAATTCAAACTTAAATTCCACAGTTTTATAAATTGTTGCTTGTTCTGTTACACAGCATTTTTAAACAGGGTTATTATAGTTAACTAAAACAAAACCATAAAATAATAATCATCATTTTATAGTAATAATATGAAGTGCAAACAGGAAATAATTATGTAAAATCTGAATATATATATATATATATATATATATATATATATATATATATATATATATATATATAATATATATATATATATATTGTGTTATATATATATATGTGTGTGTGTGTGTGTGTGTTAGCCATGTTGAATTGTGAGGACCTTTTGGCACTACGGTCAGCTTTTAGTAAAATTGTAATGGGTGTCTGAGGCTGGAATCGAACCAAGACCAAATTTATTTGCATTCTTAATGCATACTTTTGGTCTTTTATGCATGTGCATCAGTGCATCAGTGCACATTATTCAAAAAAAAAATTAAATTTAAATAGACCTTGTAAAATATGACTTTTTCTTTCATTTTCCAACCCATATTAACATTTATATACTTTTTTTAAATATTTTAATTTTTCACCTTTATTAAGGTAACTTTAGAAATGTTATAACAGACCAGATTGTTATATTCTATACTACTTTGTAATATCAGTTTATACATATAATGGGGATTCATAATGTTTGCAAAGGTCCTCAGACGGTCAATGTTGTTCTTTGTTACTCAAAATGTACAAGTCATTTTCAATTTCGAGCAAAGTCAAGGAAACTATTTGATTATGCACATTACACATAAAGCACACATAAAGCAAACACATTATTAGCGTAAGGTGATTTATGTCATTCTCCCCGTTTATCCACCCCAGTAAAGCCATTCAAGAGATATCTGGTGGCATCAGAGCAAACTGAAGCTTTTCTTTAAGGTGTATGCTGAAATGTACATCTCTGTGCTCATAACTGTCTGCAGGGTGGGTATCAGCAGGAGGAATGGTTTCTTGCAGAGCCACACATTCTCTTTTATTGCATCAGCTGTAATTGGAAGAAATCAAATTAAACCCACAACTTCTTTCACAACCAGCTAAAACTTTGTTCCCCTGGTAGACGGGTAAAAGCTAAGCTGTTCCAGAGAGAGTCTGTGTTTATTTTGAGTGTTATGATTCAGATGCTTGACTCAGTGGGAAGAATGTGGCTGCTGGAGTCATGGATTGAATGAGGTTGATAATGAAAGAGTCATCTAAAAACCAAGCTCACATGTGGAGTCACAGTGTAAAGACAGGTTGAACTCAAGTTTGATGAGATTCCTTACATCCGTTAAGCTCCTTCGGTTTAGCTGGACAAAGCGGTTTGACCTTTATGAAGCAATAGCTTTTATTACAGTCTGTAAAAGAGTTTAAAAGTGAAGCTGAATTAAGTGTGATGAAACCATCCAAGATTACATGGGTAACACTTTAGTATAGGGACCAATTCTCACTATCAACTAGTTGCTTATTAGCATGCCTATTATTAACATATTGGCTGTTTATTAGTGTTTATAAAGCATTTATTCTGCATGACCATATTCTACATAATACCTAATACCTAAACTTAACAATTACCTTACTAATTAATAATAAGCAGCAAATTAGAGGTGTATTGAGGCAAAAGTTTGTTTATAATGTGAATTGGACCTTAAAATAAAGTGTGACCGTTACATTTTCTCTTAAGCTTGAACAAAACCACTTAGGTATAGGAGCATGCTAAAATATTTGTTTACAGTTTGTTTTTTCTCCAGCTTTTATGGGTTAGACATAGTAGACTGATATATTTTGGTTCTTACCCAATAACTGTATCTGTATTTGTATCTGTAGTCAGGGTCCAAAATGAACTCTCTCCAAGTGGCAAGTTTATCATCAGATTTTAGGCAAAGATGTCTGAACCTTTTAAACTCTATGTGGCGACACATGTATGTTGAGTTTTCCTTGCAATAATTCTTTAAAATGCAAATATAAGTAACAAAACATATTTGTAACAGGTGCAGTTTTATTAAGCCAAAATGAAAAGTACTCATATTACCAAACAATGTGTGTGTTTTCTCTCTCCAGGCGAATCGCAATGACCTCTACCTACGCTGGAGAGGGAGACTTTTGAGAGGAGGCAAGAGCGTCCAGAAGAACATCGAGGTCACCATGTATGTGCTCTAGCTGATGGCAGATCCTCAAAGTACGTCAGACTGCTGTAATAAAGGAATAAATTGACAGTAATAAAATTCTGTCGTCATTTACTCATCCTTATGTTTTCCAAACCTGGTATAAAAGGAGAAACTTTAAAGGGTTAGTTCACTCCAAAATGAAATTTTGTCATTAATTACTTTCCCTCATGTAGTTCCAAACCCGTAAGACCTTTGTTCATCTTTGGAACACAAATTAAGATATTTTTGATGAAATCAGAGACTTTCTGACCCTGCATAGACAGCAATGCAACTGAAATGTTCCCAAGTCCAGAAACATAGTAAATACATTGGTTAAACAGTCAATGTGACATCAGTTGCTCAACTTCAGTTTACGATGCTCTAGAATACTTTTTTTTGTGCAAAGAAACAAAATAACATTATTACTCACCATTCTTCTCCCTCGAGTTACATCTTCCGCCATTTTAGAGAGTATAACAATGCATACGCATGCTTTTCCCTAAACAAAAACACGCTTATTACGCACATTACTTTCATGCGCGCTTTCCCTCGCGAGCGTAAACAATGCTGATTCGTCCAGTTTGTTCTTGGGTACTCCAAAATGGCAGAAGCTAACTTGGGGAGAAGAATGGTTGAGTAAATATGTTATTTTGTTTTCTTTAAAAAAAATACAGAATTCGTATTCCACTGATGTCACATGGACTGTTGTACCAATGTATTTACTCGTTTCTGGACCTCGGAATATTTTAGTTGCGTTGCTGTCTGTGGAGGGTCAGATAGCTCTAGATTTCATCAGAAATATCTTAATTTGTGTTCTGAAGATAAACTAAGATCTTACGGGTTTGGAAGCACATGAGGGTGAGTAGTTAATGACAGAATTTTAATTTTGGGTTGAACTTACCCTTTAAGGAATTGTGCTGCATGATTATTGAAATAAAAATCACAGAATCCTCAGAAGCAAACAGTAGGGGTTTAGAATGACAGAATTCTCATTTTTGGATAAACTTTCCCTTTGAAAAACATATCAGTGATCTGTAGCTCATGTGGTGACTCATTTAGTCCAAACAAAATTGAAGTCAGTTTGGAGGAGTAAATGAGTTTCTGATGTATTTACATAAGTCCATCATAAATGTTGGTGTCGCAAACTTTAATGCACACTATAATGCCACATAAAAGCGGTTTCCATTTCTTCTATCCTTTATCAGGAGTGCATTAGTCTGGGCTCAGGAGAACACAACATCAGCGAGTACCGCTCTTTCGTCCTCTACCACAACAACAGTCCAGGCTGAGGCGAGGTCATCAAACTGCCCATCCCCATCGACCGCTTCGGGCTCCCATCTGCTTTGAGTTCAGACACTGCTCAAGTAAGGACTTTGCACACTATTGGTATCATTTTGCACACATTAGTGACCCTCTCTGTGAAATCCAGGCTAAAGTCTCAAAATCTAATTATGAGATAACAAGCATCAAAGTTTGATTTCAACCATAAATTTCACTATGATTTCAATCTCTGACATGGTTTTACTCAGTCAGTAATAAAGATATCAATGTTACATTTTCACAGAATGTTCTGTACTTTGTGAAGGATGATTTTATATAGAAAACAGTAAATCACCAAAAAATGACTTTAGCTGGGTTTTCACAGAAAGGGTCACATTTTACAGAACTGATTTTTGATCTGAAGGCTTACACTTAAACTATTGAAATTAATCAGTTTATATAAAGATAAATTGTGCCTACATATGAATTTCTTTATTTAGAAGATAATTTTTTTTTTGAAATGGACGAGATAATGTTTTGTTGTTGGGTTTTACATGATGCATGCACTTCAGACATACTCAAAAATTACGGTGTTTTTTTTTTTTTTGACTTGTTTCATGAAGTGATATGATTTTATTAACATTTGAATTATTAACTGGCATTTGAAATTTGACAAGCACTTTGGACAATATTTAAACTTTTGTTTGCTTGCTTTTATAGCAAAGGACAAAGGAGAAAAGAAGCTTTTGGCTTTGCTTTCACTCCACTCATGAGGGAAGATGGCACCACACTGTCAGATGAGAGCCATGAGCTTTACGATCTACAAGGTGAAGCAGACATTACATTATGTGAAACACATCAGAAATGATGTGTGTTTACCATAAAAAAAAAAAAAAAAAAAGAATGCAAGCGCAAGATCCATGGAAGACTTAATATTCCACAGTTGTTGTTTTTTAATGCATTTAGTAGATAAAAAAAAAATGATATTGTAGTTACTTAATAAAAATGTTGTTACACATAATATTAAAATAATAAATAAATATAGCATTTTAAAATAATATTTTAAGTTGGATTAAAAAGGAAAACAGTTTTTTATCCACTTGCAAAGAGTTAAAACATTTATAGATAGATAATTTTTTTCAGTTTATTTCATTTATTTTCATGTTGCATTTTTTATGTTTTCAGTTTTAGTTAACGATAATAACCCTGTTAAACTCTCTTTGAATGTGGATCAGTGTGATGAAAACACCACCTTCAGTAACCACGCGCTGTACCTGGGTCTGCCCTGCTGTAAAGATGACTTCAACGGCTGCCGAACATCCGTCCCAGCCTCATCTTCCAGCGCAGCACTAAGGAAACCCTCTGGATCTCCACTCAGCTCTCTTCCACCAAACTGACTCAGAATGGTAATCTACTAACACTTACTAACAATTTTTCCTTCATTCATCAGTTGTTGCATCTACTTCTCAGAGTATAATGACACTTTCTTCTTGTGTTTGTGTTGTGAAGTTGATCTGCTAGCTTTGTTGAAGTGGAAAGCACATCCAGACACGTGTAATGGACATTTTAGGCGATTGGGCATGTCTGTGGGGAAGAAATAGTCAAAGTGAGAGCTCTGGCTTGTTTTTTTTTATTTTATTTATTGTCTTTAAAAATAACAGATTTTAATGTCCACTTAATGTAATTTACATCCATTTTCTGGTTTCCTCTCCAGTTTCTTCAAGACATCCCTCGACAGCTGTTCTCCATTCTGGATGACAACACAGACAAATATGGACCCCTGGTGTTTCAGTCACTGGTTAGAAACTTTAAGGAATGGCATTTCTAGCACTACAGCCATAGCTTAACTAGCGTTAATAATTCACTGCTGTAATAACGTGTCCGATTTCCATTCATCATAAGACTCAAACCCACATGTACTGTGTGTCTGCGTGTGTGAACACCCTTTAATGCACTCGATTCATCTCTTTCATGAGTGCTCATGCTGTGTTGTGTGTGTGTGTGTCTGTCCTGAAAAATGGAAGATTTTAGCTGCGTGGATCCAGCCATTATTAGGCGTTCACAACTGGTTGATAGTGAGCGTCTCCAGAAGCCTTCAGCTTCTCGAACTCCTGTAAAAGAGTCAAGATGTTCTAGCCTCTCTTGGTCTGAATACATCTGTCATGTTTCTGTGTGGAGAATAGAGAGCCTACGCTGATGCATTCTTCTTGCCTTGTCGTCTCATTTTCATTCATTCAAAGGAATAGTTCACCAAAAATGACAATTTGCTGAAAATTTACTCACCCTCAGACCATCCAAGATGTACAGTAGATGAGTTTGTTTCTTCATCAGATTTGGAGAAATGTAGCATTATATCACTGTCTCACCAATAGACCCTCTGCAGTAAATGGGTGCCGTCAGAATGAGAGTCCAAGCAGCTGATAAAAACCTCACAATAATCCACAAGTAATTCACATCACTCCAGTCCATCAATCAATGTCTTGTAAAGCGAAAAGCTGTAAGAAGTTTGTAAGAAATCCATCAAGAAGTTTTCTAGTCTTCTGTCCACAAATATGTGTGTGGATTTTGATATGAGAGGACAACAGGAGATGGACTTTTCCACTGGAGGAAGTGTTGTTATGGATTATGGACTGGTATTTGACCAGAAGTGACAGTTTAAAGTTAAAATGGATTAATAATGGATTTGTTTCTTTAAAGCGTGCAGCTTTTTGCTTTACAAGACATTAACTGATGGACTGGAGTGGTATGGGTTATTTGTGGATTATTGTGATGTTTTTATCAGCTGTTTGGACTCTCATTCTGATGGCACCCATTCACTGCAGAGCATCCATTGCTAAGCAAGTGATCTAATGTTAAATTTCTCCAAATCAGTTCTGACGAAGAAACAAACTCATCTACATCTTCAATTCAGCAGATTTTTATTTTTGGGTGAACTATTCCTTTAACTCTGTGTACTATAATAACTAAAAGTGAAGAAAAAGTTGATTTTATATTTTAAAATAAATAATTTAATTAATTTTAACACTGATGCATACTGATGTTTTCAACACCAGTCAGAGCTTTGGGCGTGATCAGTAAACTCCTGACTTCTGCTCTCCATCTCTGTCCAGGTGTTCATCATCAATCTGCTCGGGACAGTAAGTTTTATCACTTCCGGCCTGTGATGGACACCTACATCCAGAAACATTTTGCTGGAGCCTGGCTTATAAGTAAGTCCATGTATTTTCACAGGATATTTTTGTCAAGATAAACTGCAAGATATGATTTTTTGAAGTTGTAAATAACCATTTCAGTTGTAGTACTTTAAAATTTCACATTTAATTTGATGTTACTTGCTGTTTCTTTGTAAATAATATTTGTAATTGTGAAAATCACTAATAATTTTGAGTGAAAATTGTTTTACACCATTTTTCAGTGTATAGTTTGAGCAAACAAACTAATCTTAGTAAAGAATAAATGTAAATGAAGATATACACATATATATAGAATCTGAATATTTTATAACTAGATGTTCAATTTCAAATTCAGAGAGTTGATTAGCTGTCTGAAGTGGTATATGGACCGATCAGCAGAAGTTGTTAGACAGGACCACATCCAGGAAGCCATGAGGGTAAGATTCTCTGTTATGTTACCAAGTTTGCTGTATAACCACACAAACAAAAAATCAAAAGAAACACATTCACTTAAAATCATATGGTGGCCACTGTCCAATAAACAGTGATTCAACTTTAACAGAAACTAGAACAAATAGTACATTTACCTAAGAGTTTCTGTGCAGTCCTCAAGGGCCTTTACAAATAACTTGCTCAAGGAAATGTTCCTGAGATTTCATATTCACTCACTGTGTAGTTTTTGTTAAGATGTATTGCTATCACTGCTTTGATTGGTGATTCATTTTGGTTCAGACTGTACCCTCATATTAAAATGTCAAGCACTGTAAAAGTACAGAGAAATTATACTTTAGTTTAAGTGTGGGTGCTCAGTCAAAAATTTCAAAGTATCTAGCCAAACACATATTTGAGTGCAAGTAAGAAAAGTTTCCACTTTTAATTTTACTTATGTATTTAGAAGCAAAACCTTTTATCTCAGGATTTGAAATTGGCTTATGAAAGACACGGAGACCATCTATTTAGTCATCATAGTATTTAAAACTCATTGCTTTGAATCAAAACTGCTCAGTACAAATTAAGTTGTATGAAGATTTATTTTGTCTTTTCTTGTTTTAGTATTTAGTTTCATTAGCACCTGAGTTAAGTACACATTTCCCAAAGTGATAAAATGTGAAACACTTTTTAATTTTTTTTTTTTTGTAACTAATTTGTTTTCAAAGTACAAACAAAGGGATTGTCTGTATTTATTGTACTTGAAGTGTTTTAAAGACATTTTATAGCATAAACATTGAAGCCTTGGATACCTGCAGACATTTTCAGGATACGCTTACCTGTAAATCTTCTTCCAGGCTCTAGAGTACCTGTTTAAATTCATCATCCAGTCACGAATCCCTCTACTCCCGGCCACCTGTGGGATGGAGGAGGACCAATTCGGCCAGCATCCAGGAGCTTTTCCAATCCATCCGTTTAGTGCTCAGTCTGGACAGCCCAGCTCTAGAGACACTCATTTTCACCCAGGTCAGATATAAACTCAAGAACTGTTCACATTTCATGTTTATGACCATTTCCATTTGTAGGAGATACTACCTAAAGAAACAATCAGAAATTTTAGAATAACTGTGTCAAAAATAATAAGCATAAAATGACTAGAGTGGGATGTAATGGATGAATGGTTTGTTACTGTGACATTTATATAAGTATTTTATCAATTTAAACCTCACACTGGTTATTGAGGAACTAGCGAAAAGGACAAAAGATCAAGGTGGTCAATGTATTGGAAAATGAAAGGATCAAGTTGTAGCGAGTTGCTGATCTCCAAATCCACAGTTGTTGACCCAAGATCAAGCTTTTCCTTGAGGCCAGGTTTGTTTAGTCTTCCATGTGATTGATGCATCTGTCTATCTCCCTAAGAAGTTGCACATCTAAGCTGTTTAGACAGCCCTGTCTCAAGAAAAATCCTGTGAAATAATTTCTTAGAGCGAGTTGTGATCAGACAAAACAGAGGTTTTCCTGAAGGCAGCAGGAGTATGTTTAAGTAAAGATATCTGCTCACTTCAGATTGTTTGCTCAGTGAAGTAGATGTGATGTGTTCTGAAGGTGTTAGATTTGAGAGAACACAAGACAAGAGCTTTAAGGCGAAATCGATGACACCAACACAGAAAGCCACCAAGCAAGTTCTTGAGATACTGTGGTATCATTAGTCACTAGATTTTTACATTGTGTGAAGATGGTGTGAATGGTAATTGTCATTATGTTGCTAGGATGTTCGTAGGTGGTCTCCAGGTCATTGCTACTCTATGTGCTTTCTGAGGTGTTCTGTGTCAAACTAGCTCTCCTCTCCCCAAGTTACTATGATGATCTGATCCCTAGATATGTTTTTTTTTACCAGTTTTTGTGCAAAGGGTTGGTCAGTTTGTTTAGTTATAGGTAGTGTTTGTATGGGAAAATGTGACATTTCTTCTCTATTTATGTTTATGTTTGATTATGGTCAAGGTACATCTTCATTAGGTTATGTTTGAACTCCTTCCCAAAGCTTTTCTTCTACATGGCTTTTCTGTCCCCACCATATTTTATCATTCATGGCTCCAGGAAAGCATCATTAAATTCTGGATCCACCAGGAACCTAGCGAAAAAAAAAAAATGGCTGTACTTTGATTAATCAATGTCTGAACACAGTACAGTCCCTCCAGCCCACAATTCTCGCACAAATGGTTTAATGAAGATTTAGTCATCTTTGGTTTTGTTAATATTTTCTTGAATTGTCCCATATTGTACCTTTGTGGACTTTTCCCATCCCTGCCCTTTATCTTGACCCAATCCTGCCCAACCTCATTGTACCCCTAGGGTCCCCAGCCAACTACAGGACAAGCCACTACCAACCAGGGCAACTGCTTGCAGCCATTGAGCTGTAATTCCCCACGACCCTCTCAGCTGTCTGTAAGTAGATGCAGCTTGTTGAATTGCCCACAGTAATAGAATGGAGACTCCCTCACAACCCAACCCAAAACCAAAGCCCAAAACATCAACCATCACATACAAACACTCAGTACCTTTCCAGAACACCAGACCCCAACATGAACCAACAACCCAAACAAACTGACCAACACCAACAAATGGTTCTCTATGCTTCCAGTGCATCTTCCACAGGGTTCTTTGGCGTGTTTCTTGGTTTGATTGCTGTGTTTGACACCAAATCTTATCCTGCACAAAGTCAAGTCCTCCCAAGCGCCCACATTATTCACCTTTGCTCTTCCGTGGCATTGAACCGGGGACCAGAGATCACCTTGCCTGCAGTGGATGGTACTATTGGGCTGGTGAGCAAAGTGGGTATTGGAAGTCCTCAGAAGCAAGAGATGTAATGGACCTTTGAATTAAGGAATAGCCAAGGCCAAAGTTTTTCTACTATGACTGTGACTGAGAGGTCTTCAACCCTGCTCCCAGAGACACACTGTCCTGCAAAGATTAGTATCAACCTACTCCAACCCACTTGCCTGTAATTGTCAAGTGACCGAAGACCTTCCTTAGTTGGTTTAGGTTTGTTTGATTAGCATTTGAGCTAAACTCTGTTGCACAATGGGAGGAGGTGATCTCTCATTTGTTTGGCATCTTCTAAAAATTCTAATCTAACTGAATCTCTAATCTACCAAGTAACCATGAGGTGCTGATAAAGTCTCACTGTTACTTCACCTCTTGCTTTGTGGGTGATGTCCATCCCATCTTTGGCCAACAGGCCCTACATATCTTGTTTTATCTGAAGGGGAACACGAACCATGACCAGATTGTAAAGTCAACCTTTCTTTCTCTGGTTTCTTCCCATATTTTCAGGCTGCCCTACTCAACTCTTTCCCAGCAATTTTTGCGAGCTCCTCCAGATGTTCACAGTACAGGAAGTGGCAGAGTTTGTGAGGGGAACTCTGGGTAGCATGCCTAGTCGGTCCACATTGGTCAGTCCATGGGCGTGGTCAAGCTGCAGTCCATTGCTCGGACCGTGGATAGCAGAGCTTTCTCCTTCCCAGGTATTTTTTTAAAGAATTGTTTCACTCTCTAATATGTAAATTGTACCTTTTATAGGTACAACAGCTTTCATTGGGGCAGTACTCTCAAAGGGACATCTTTGTGCCTTATTTACCCCTAGTAGTACATTAAGGGTACTATTACTACTCTAAGGTACTAATGTGCACCTTTTATGGTTAGATAAGGTACAAGGTGTCCCTTTATGGGTACTGCCATGTGACAAGCTGTTGTTCCTCTAAAGGTATAATTTTATACATGTTTTATGACAGTGTAAATGTCTGAAATCGTAATCAGGTGAATTGAGTTAATAACCTCTCTCTGTCTGTTTACACAGAATCAAGGAGAATTCTTCTTCCTGTTGTTCTCCATCACATTCATCTGCATCTGGGCAACAGAAGGAGCTTCTGATCTGCTCGGAATCCTGAGCAGCATTTTCTCCATTATTAAGAGCAGCTCACTGGTACACTTTTGCAAGTGTGCATGTCATCAAAATTTTGAACATCCGCTTGTGACTTTGGTTAAGAAGACAATGTTTCTCTTTTCCTATCTGCAGGAGAGCTCTGTGCAGGAGGAGGTAGAGATGATGGTGGAGAGTTTGTTGGATGTGTTGTTGCAGGCGCTGTTGGCCATCATGAGTAAATCTCAGTCTCAGGAGGGTAAGAGGGCAGCGCTGTCCACAGTGCCGGCTGAGATCACTGTTAGTAACTAACAAATCTGATATTCTACTTCTTTCCTTCCCTCCATCCCTCTTCTCTTCCACCTGCTTGGCTGCATCCCTACTGAGATCTTTTCTTCATCTTCTGTCTCTTTCCCAGCATCTTTCTGGAACTCTTCTTTCTCTGACTACAGAGTGCAACAGTCAGGTTCTGAAAGTAAAATCACATGAATTTTCTTCATTTTAAAGATAACATTCAAATTGTCAAAATAGATCTACCTCAAGCTCCAACATTAATCATACCAAATCAATGCAATAAACCGACAAAATGGGAGTATTTATATTTGAATATCTGACAATTACTGTAACTTAAATATTAAAGTAACCACTGTTGTCTCTCTCTCTCTCTCTCTCTCTCTCGTTCATGTCATGTTCATGTCTGTATTTATACTGTCTCTCACACTCACTCACTGACTCACGATATTACAGGTACGTATGTCTTTATGGGGCAAATTCTCACTGAAAACTGCACATAAAATGCATATATCAAGGAAAAAAGAAAATTAAGCTTCTGTTTAGGACCATTAATTTCTTTGGCATAATTTTCTTTATGCAAAATTTAAATGCAAAATGTATTTTCTTTTCATTGTTGCATAAAATATAACCCTGATCTTTTCTGACAGGTTTCATGATACTCACCATGCATGTTTGTCTTACGTCTCTTACATTTAGACTGTTGTAACTCCTGCTCAGAAGGCTAAAATAAACAGTAAACTACTACAACACAAACATGCTCTGATCTGTACTCTGATTTATGGGTTTGCATCCTTTAATATACATTTGCTTGCTTAATGTTTAATTTTTGATGTATTCATCATAGAAAGCTTATAAACTTAAACCCAGCAGAACTAATATCATGTCTCTGTGTATATGTAGTTAAAGAAAGCATGATATAATCAGGCGGAGAATTCACTTAGAAAAAACTGCACCCTTTGATAGCATTACAAATTTGCAAACATTGTCTGAGTTGTTTTAGCACCTGGATCTTTAAAAGGCAGAAAAAGTGCATGAATGAATCCTCCATGTGGATCCATGCTGAGTTAAAATCGTTTGATCATTGTTTGATGAACCACTGCTGAAATATTTGTAATGTTCTGTGGCTGATACTAAAGTTAATTGTGTCAGGTAAAAAAACTTTGACATTTGTGAGTCTGTCACATTCTACAAAAGCGTCATTTACATGGCATTTACGGAATGGTTGCCCAAAGAAGAATGACAATGACCTAATATAAATATGCATATTGTGCCTGCTGTAATTGGATTGTGGGTGGTAGGTGAATCAGACATAAGAGTTTTGTGCTGAAATACCACGCTTTAGTCTCACATAGCCAGACTTTTGACTAACAACAAAAGTCTAGTCCATTGGAGGTTTTACTGGCCAAGAACTGCTCACAAGTGAATTATATCAACTGATTAAAAAGTTGTGTAAAGTCAGCTAGTCAGATTAGAACTGGTGATTTCAGCCAGCCTTTTCATTTTTGTGCATAATATGGATCAGAAATTTAGTGAACAGTCTGTAGAGCGGGTCTGTGGTGTGCCGTCTGAGGCTGAGACTATAAGTGTTACACAACTGTTTAGTGAATTCATCCCACAGTATCTTCACGTCTCTCATTCATTCTGCTTAGCGCTCCCTTTGGATGTGTTTGATTGGCTGTTGAACAGATCGATTGGCTCACAAGGACTTGCCCACTTTCTGATTGGCAGGGGAGTATGTGTCCTGTTTGTTGTCTCTCCTGCGTCAGATGTCGGACATTCATTTTCAACACCTACTGGACAACTTCCAAAGCAAAGAGGAGCTAAAGGTGAACCGTCTCATAAATTTCAGAAATCAAGCATCTAAATAATTTATATTGCTGCTTAAAGGTTAAGTTTTTAAATGTTAAATGTGAAAATATTTTCTTCTAACCCAGCTTATACAATCCTATCTCTTGCAGGAGTTCTTGCTGAAGATTTTCTGTGTATTCAGAAACCTGATGAAGCTCAGTATATTCCCATGTGACTGGAGCGTCATGAGACTGCTGACCAGCAAGTGAGACTCGATCAATTTTTTTTCCCTTTTCTACCTCATTCCGTTTCCTTCCAGAGCAGTTATTGAATTATTATTATTTATTTATTGGCTCAAAACATATTGTTTTGGTTTGAATAAACATTTTTGAATAACATATATGTTATAATACAATGTATTTCTCTGGAATTATCATATTTTTAGTACTTGTAAAGTGTCTTGAAAATGACAGTAATGTCACTTTCAATATGAATGTCACTGCATTAGATATTATTTTTACAGAGCATAAGTGCACTTTTCAAGCAAAATATACACAACTTGTCAAAGTTTGTGGTCAAAAAGACTTTATTATTTTTAAAGAATGTAATGTTGTTCTCCAGCATACAGTGTGTGTGTGTGTGTGTGTGTGTATATATATATATATATATTTATATGACACAAGAGAGAGAGAGATCATCACATATTTATACCTTACTCTATACTCTGTTTTTCTAATTATACCTTTTCTTTCTTGCAGTATCATTGTGAGCACAACTCAGTATCTGTAGCCTGCTCTTCATAAAAGTTTTACAGATGCTGACTTTGATTTTAAGGTGTGTGATTGTGATGAACCACAGACTCCTGGCACTGAAACACACATTAAACATAATTTTCAAACCCCCACACATCCCTTTTTCTGAATATCACATTCCACATGTACACAAGCGTGCTTCATATGGGACTTTATGGTGTCTTGCTGTTGGACACTCTTGGCTCTCTCTAATCCAGTCTAATGAAGCTCTCCTCCCTGATCAAAACAGATGGTGCCACTGACCAGGAGACTGGCTCTGTAAAGTTTAAATCTACTGAATTTTAATGAAGGTTATCTTTGAGAGGAAAACATGGCCCTGTCTACCAGTGTGGGCTTTCACTGGATATCCCTAAAAAAAAAAAAAAAAATTGAGTAGGCCATTATGGAGCAACTTAAATCCGAATCCAGTCTGAACTGGTTAGGGTGGTTAATAGACACTGGTAGATCGCTTTGGTCAGTGAAGGCATGTAAAACTTATTGTAAGTTTGTAGGTATTAAAGCATTTGTAACTAATATCAATTGACATCCTTAAGATATGGTCACATTACTTTTGGTTAAATTTCACAGGCGAAAGAAGGTCCACTGTCTATAGTCAATAGTGTAGATGTGTGAAGCACAGCTCTAATGAAGTCTATTTGAAACCAAGCACTTTTCTGTTGGTCAAGCGTAGCAAAGTCACATGACCAACTCAAACCTTTAGAGAAATCTTCATGGAGAAATCTTTAGAAAGTTCCTGATTCTGTAGATTCCTATTGAAATGACAGGATTTCATCAACAAAAATGTACACAGCAAAGTTAAATGTGAGCACCATTAGAGTTCAAAAAAGAGTACAGAATAGTTTCATATGCAAAATAATTGGTGGGTGTGGCTTCCTTTCTGGAAAAGGAGACTAGGACATGCCACCCAGGACTCAATAGGTGTGTTGAGCCAATGTAGAGCATCTTAAATCGAATCCAATCTGAACTGGTTAAGGTACTTAATCATCACAGGTACAGTAGATTAGTTGGTCTATTGAAGCCATGCAAAACTGAAATCAGCATCTCATAACAGCATGAATATTAAAATATCAATTGACACCCATAAAATGTGGTCAGTTTCACGGGATATTTGTTTTGTCAACAAAATGAAGACTGCCCACCAAATAATCAGTCATTTGTGTATATCCAAGGTAATGCTATTGGCAACATTATATTAATTCTCCTTCAAAACTTTGTCAAGATCTCTATTAAAGGAATGTGGCAGCACATAGAGTCTCACAGTAGCATCACTAAACCTTTGTGTTGCTTTTTCTGTCAGGTGTGGAATTAGTACTTCAGTCTGGCAGTGTTGTTTATCAACCAGCCCAGTCTACAGCTGGAGACTCTGACACCAAAGCGGAAGAAGGTCTTTGACAAGTAAGCTTAAAATATTGCTTAAAATCTCTGAAGAAATCAACATGTCGTTGTTTCTAAATGCATGCAGATAGTAATGTTTTTCCACCACAGGCTTTCATTAGGTTTTTTAGGACAAAAATCCAAATTACTTTACAAATGTCATGTCACAAATGTAATCAGCAGAGCTTAAGTTGTATTTAACAGATACTCCTTTAAATATGAAACAAATAATAATTTGAGTATTGTAGCATGGGCTAATCCATGTTAAATCCATCTAGAGTACATGCAACATTGCTTTGTATTCCGTCTTTTCTGGCTAGCTCACCCTCCTTTTAGTGTTATCCATGAGATCTGCATCTCATGATTAATGATACCTGTTCCTTCAGTTATTAGTCAAATACTCAAATACAAAAAAGCCTTGGATGCAGAAATGCACCTAAGACTGCTGCGACATGCAAGATAGATGATCACCCTGTGAGTTTGTCGGAGGGTCGATTCATCTCTCTGCTTCTCTTTTACATCTGTGATCTTCAGCCCAGCATGTGGCTCTTCTGTTCTTCTGAGTCTAGTATGTTTAATAAATGCTGTTTGTAGATTCCTGCATGGGTTTAGAGGAGTTTTTGTGTGTTTTTGCAGGTATGGTGATATGAGGGTCATGATGGCTTATGAGCTGTTTAGCATGTGGCAGAATTTGGGTGGAGCTTTGGTTCTATCTCTGTCTTTCAACTCTGTTTCATTCTTTTTTTCCTGCATTTCTCTGCACATGCACAGAAACACAAACACAAACATCCACTTCCTCTAGAAAAGCAGTACTGACCTCTAGAGGTAGAAGAAGGTACTGCACTGCAGAAATTCCCCATAACTACTACAAGGTGCTGCTGCAAGTTTGGGTATTTTTATGTCACAGGGTTTTCATTATTGATATTATTAAAAATAACAGATTTCAGATTCTTTCTGACATGTAAAGCTCACTCACCTTGTTACATAAACCTAGACATTCAGGCTTTAACAATAAAGAGCCACCATTAAAAAAAAAAGAAATAGAAAGAAGAATGAATAATTACGATTTGCTTGGTTTGGCTGCAGGTGAGAATAAGATCCACTTCATACCAGGAATGATTGGCCCATTTTTGGGTGTGGCGCTTGTACCACAAAATGAAGTCCAAACATAATGATCCCCATCTTCCACGATATGATGGACTGGGAACAGAGAAAGAACGGCAACTTCAAACAGGTCCATTATACCTGCTTCTGCTTTTCTGTCTTTTCTTGGCTATTTTTCTGTTTCTCTTAACCTGAGTTATGTTCCAGGGAGACCAAAGAATATGATTATGAATTATTTTCACTATAAATGCAACCATAAAGGATAATAATAATAATAATAATAATAATAATAATAATAATAATAATAATAATGAAATAATAATAATGAAAAAAAAGAATAAATTTATTAAGAAATTAAGAAATACTTATTGTTTATTCAGGCTATTCTTGAGAAATTATGTCATTTTGAAGAAAAAAGATGAAGTAAATTAATTTAATGAAATATGTAATATATTATTATTATTATTATAACATTCAATAATAACAACAATAAAAACCAATAAGCGATTTTATTATAATATAATATTAGTATATATATATTTTTTTAATCACAAAAAAGTAACATTTATGTAATAAAATGCTGTTACAAAGTACTTTTTTAAAATGTATTTATTTATGTAATAAAACATTGTTTAAAAGTAATTTTGGTTATTTTTTTAGAGCGTCCATTCTTGGCAATTCGGTTAGCACCGAATGACAAAACAATTTAATTTCTGAAAACATAAATAGTATCAATAAGAAATATTTCTTAGAATTATGAATTATATGTTTCAATATTAGCACATAATTCAGTTCATGTTTACGGTGCAGGTGGAGGCAGAACTGATAGACAAACTGGACAGTCTGGTGTCTGAAGGCAAAGGAGCGAGAATTACAGAGAACTCTTCAGTTTGCTGTAAGTACACGCAGCACACACACACACACACACACACACACACACACACACACACACACACTCCCTCTACCCACTGACACACACAGCTACACATCTAGTTGTTTAAGTACTCTTGTTATAACCTGAGTGTCTCTGATTTGCCTTGTGCTGCGGATTATTAGAACTCAACTGTTTGGGCCGTATCCCAGGTAGAGGAAACTAACCCTGTTCAACCTATCAGATGCACTAAAACAGATCTTCCATCACAAGCCCCTGTTTTACCTTCAGCCCATGAAGTGCCCTTAAATAATTCTATATATGTGTCTGTTGTTTATGTCTAGTCTGCTGGAGAAGATCGAGCAGGAGACCTGGAGGGAGGCAGGCGTCTCTTTTGTCACATCTGTCACGCGTCTCATGGAGAGACTGCTGGACTACAGGTAAAACTCTCATTCTAGTGTCTATAGATAAGTGTAAGTGTTATTTTAGTATTATTTATATACTTGTATAGTGTTTAGATTTTTAAAAAAATTAGCTGTTATTTACATATTTTAGCTTTTCATTTTAACTATAGTTACATTTTTTGTCATTTTATGTTTTGTTTTGTTCATTTTGTGGCTGCTGACTTAAACAGGAAGTGGCAATTTGACTGACATGTAAACTGTTCAGCCAAACATTACTGTTTAGCAATCAGTAAATTGTATGTAAAACTCTTATAAACTGCGTAGAAACCATACAGATTCAAATCGGAGTTCTTCTCATTTTTGTGTGCAAATGTGCATCATACAGCCCATATATGGTCAGAGGCGTGGCATTGAGGGGTATCTAATGAGACTTCCTTCCTGTTTCTTGTGTCGGCAGAGATTGCATGAAAGGTGATGAGACAGAAAACAAGAAGATCGGTTGCACTGTTAACCTGCTGGTGAGTCTAACCCTTTATTCAATCCACTGTCAGCCTTATATATGATTTGTGGCATTTTGCAACTAACCAGAAGTAACCTGATGATCACATGATCTCATTTTGTAGAATTTCTACAAGTCGAGATTAATAAGGAGGAGATGTACATCAGATACATTCACAGCTGTCTGAAATGCACCTGCAGGCTGAAAACTACACAGGTGAGGCATCATTCAGAGTTATTTCACATAGACAAACTTAAAACCACACCAATGTGTTTTGCGTTTAAAAAGCACGAGAAGCAAGGCATTGGAATGAAAGAAAACTGTTTTTTTAAAGTTAAAGTGATAATTCAGTTTTTTAATATAACTCTGATTGTATTAGTCTGAAAGAAGAGTCATATACACCTAGGATGGGTTGAGGGTGAGTAAAACATGGGGTAATTTTCATTTAAGGTGAAACTTTAGAATACATAAGGCCTATAAAGTACACATTTTATCACTACATACTGTATGTTTCCTGGCAATCGAACCCATGACCTTTGTGTTGCTAGCACTATGCTCTACCAGCTCCAAAAGAAGTCACGTTACTCAAAGAGTATTTGAACTTGTCTGACAGAGGCGTTTACCCTCCTGCTGTACTGGGAACTACTCCACTGGGAGGAAGGCCCTCCGGGAGTTCCTGCACTATCCCTGCATGAGCAATGGCATCAAAAGGGGTCTCTGTCGAAGGTCATCCACTACTTCAACAAGGGAAAGGTATTTACAGATACTGCTTGGTTTAAACAATGGCTTAACAGAATTTGGAGTAATTCCTATAAAATTCATTTGACATTTGGTCCAAACACAATGATCCTCCACAGACGCATCATTAAAAAGAGCAAAAGATTGTTTGAAAAATGGTGAGCAGCAATAGTTGCTAAAGCTGGATTAGTCTATAATGTTTTAAAGCAAATGGCTAACTTACAGACTCAATTCACACTTTTGGGGATAATTTCAGCCTTACTCGAACCGCACTGGGACACTGAAAACACCGTTATCATGTGAAAAGCTCACAGCGCTTACAGTATTTATAATTGCAAAGCAGTCTTGGATTTGCTTAAAACATATCACATTCTCAGGCATTATTACACTTAATAAACAAAAAAGGTACTGTTTCATATACTTGCCAACTCCAGTTCTACTTAGTGAGTGTTAATTTTAGACCCTGACTCTGCACATTTGTGCTACTTTCATCAACAGGACAAATGGATTAGTAATTTCTCTTGCCCGTTGAGTGCAAACAGATTTATAGTTTCTTCTATTTCATTGAAACTTTAACAAGTTTTTTTTTTTACTTTTAATCCTTATAAAGAAAGTCTGTGGGGTATAAAAGCAACAATGGATCCCATTTACTTTTATTATAATATTTAAAATGTCAAATAAATAAATAAATAAAACAAATGACTTGTTAAAGTTGCAATGAAACTAAAGTAGCGATAGATCTTTTCTTCCGTGTTGTTACATACATGCAAATATAAAAGATTATCGAAAGGGACAAAAATATAAGGGACTTGGTTCTGTGCAATGATTTTTGATTGGATTTGAGAAGTGGGCATGCAATAAATGTTTGAATAAACATTACAAGGTAAAAAAAATGCACCAATGCAAAAGGTATATGAACATTTGTAATATGCATTTAGAAAAGAGTATTTAATTTCTGTTTCATGTCAAATTTAAAATTTTAACATTCAAAATATAACTGTAATTAAATTCATTTTTTCAACCTATTATGAATTTCTTTCTTGTGTTGAACACAAAGAAGATATTTTAAAGAATGTTGGTAACTAAACAGTTGGACGGTAGCCATTTTTTTCATACTATGGAAGTCAAAGGCTACCAGCAAATGTTTAGTTAACAACATCTATAAAAACAAAATATCTTCTTTTGTGTTCAACAGAAGAAAGAAACTCTTAAGGTTTGGAACAACTTGAGGGTATGTAAATGATGACAGAATTTTCATTTTTGGGTGAACTTTCCCTTTAATTCTCATAAACACCTGTCAGAAAACAAGGTGCAAACTAAGTGTGATGTGGCATTTCTTTCTATAAACTTCTTTCTAAAACTCCCCATGCCAGAACTGAAATGAAAATCTAGTTTTAAACTGCTGATGCTGTCCTGTTCTTGTTGTCTTCTCAGTGTTGGGAGTCGGCATCCCGCTGTGCCGGGAGCTAGCCTTCCAGTCAGAGTCCCTGTACGATTATCAGAGTCTCAGCTGGATACGGGTCAGTGCTTTTGATGAAAATGTGAATACTGTATATGAATAGAGATTATATAACAGCACTCTGAGTGGACCGCAAGCTATTAATGTACTGTTATGCATTATGCTCAGAAGGAGGTCAACACTGTGTGAATATTTAGCTCCTTCCTTCTTTACAGAAAATGGAGGCAGCATATTATGACAACATCATGGAGCAGCAGCGACTAGAGCCGGAGTTCTTTAGGGTGGGATTTTATGGCGGAAGTTTCCCTTCTTCCTCAGGGTGAGCTGTTGCGATATTTACACGCTCTGTTTGTTTATAATAATTGTAAAGATTAAATTAAGGGATTCTTTTTCTTTTAAAATAAATATATAAGAAAAAACAACAATAAATTAAATAGTATATATTTATTTATGGATTTTCTTTCTCTCCACACAGAATAAGGAGTTTGTCTGTCGAGGGCATGACTCTGAGAGACTCGAAGCCTTTCAGCAAAGAATGCTGGGAGAATTTCCACAAGCTATCAGCCATGCAGCACCCAAATCAACCAGATGAGGGGATTTTACAGGGTGATGCCAGTGTATCCTTCACCATAATTTTTTATTTTTTTTTACGGAAGGGGATAAGGAAATAGATTTATATATATATATATATATAAATTGTTTATACAAAAATAGATGTTCAACCAAGAAAAATGTTTAAAAATATTTGTGTTTAAATAAATTTAAAAAAATATATAATAATGAATATAATAAAAACCTCTAATTTACATTTATACTACTCTAAATGAAATTTAAACTTAAAAAATTAACTTTCATGAAGTCATGAATTTACATGTTTTTATCGTTTTAATATAATTTTGCATAAATGAAATTATAATAATAATAAAATAAAAAAAATCTTCAATTGAAATTTATACTACCCAAACACTTTAAAACTCAAATTTAAACTTTAATGAAGCCATGAATTGACATTATCTTTTGTGGGTGATTTCTCACAAATTTGATGTGCATTTAATATGTGATTAATTAAATCATCACATCGATTGATATTTTAGTATCGCTCACTCTAATAAGATCATTTTGTGTTTTTTTTTTTACTTTAAAAATTCAAATTTAAAGTGTAACTGTACTTTTTACAATACATTTTTGTTGTCCAAAAGTCTATACCACTTGTAAGTAAAAGAGTACCTTGGACATTCTGCAAAATATCTTTTTTGCTTTGCACAGACAAAAAATAAATAAATAAATGATAGGCAATCGTGCTGATTTTTAGGGTTTTCTCTCCTTTTAAACTACTTGTTTGTAATATAGTAGCTGTTTGTCCTTCATGTAAAGCTCCATAGACCTCAGATCTAGCTGTGACTCCAGTTTCAGAAAACATGGATGTGCTGCAGATGGACCGCGTGCGGACCGCATCAAGAGCTTCTACAGAGTCAATAATGTCCAGCGATTCGATATGACCGGCCCTTCCACAAGGGCTCGAAAGATAAGGACAATGAATTTAAGGTGAATTTGAAGTTCTTCTCTAGGAACACTAGTGGATAAATGACTTTAGCACCAGGTGTAGGATGAAGTTGCATCATGTGTGTGTTTCTCAGAGTCTCTGGATGGCGGACAACACTCATCCTGACCCACCCTCTGCCCGGCATCTCCGCTGGTTTGGGTGGATAAGCGTGAGCTGATGCTGACTCATCCAAGCGAAAAGAGTGTATCATTAACATAATGAGGCCACCATTTTAGTCTGTTTATTAAATCTCAAAGTCAATCATTTGGAGCTGATAACCTCATGGGCAGCTGTCCAACACAATGTGCATATTTATTTTTATTTATTTTTATGATTTTGCATAAATAATTAAATAATTGAAATGTATATTACTCAAACACTAAGCCAAATTTAATTTTAAAAGTAACTTTCAAATTTTTCACAAAAAGTCATAAATTTACATGATGTTTGCTTGATTACATTAAAAAATCTAGTTTAAATGTACACTAGCTCAGTTTAAATTTTAAAAGTAACATTTTAATTACAATTACTTTCATTAAGCCATGAATTAACATATTAAATGTTTTAATATGATTTTTCATATATAATTAAATAAAACTCCCATATAAATTTATACTACCCAAACACTAAACTCAATTTAGTTACAATTTTAACTTAAAATGAAATCAATCAATCATTCATATTACATAAAAATAAAAGTTAACTTTATCAAGTCATGAATTTACATATTGAATGTTTTAATATGATTTTGTATAAATAAATAAATAAATAAATAAATCTAAATTTGTACTACCTAAACAATAAACTCAATTTAAAATTAAAATTTTGACTTAAAAAGATAATAAATAAAAATCTAAAATAAATTTTAAAAATCATATTAAATTAAAAATTAAAAAGTTAACTTTTATTAAGTCATGAATTTGCAGATAGAATGTTTTTAATATGATTTTGCATAAATAATTATTTTATCCCATATAAATTTATACTAGCCAAACACTAAACTCAATTTAAAGTTACAATTTTAACTTAAAAATGAAATCAATCATTCATATTAAATAAAAATAAAAATAAAAACTTTTATCAAGTCATGAATTTACATATTGGATGTTTTAATATGATTTTGTATAAATAACTAAATTAATAAATTTAAAAATCTAAATTTGTACTACCTAAACACTAAACTCAATTTAAAGTTAAGATTTTAACTTAAAAGATAATAAATAAAAAAATAAAATAAATAAAAAAATCATATTAAATTAAAAAATAAAAATTAACTTTTATCAAGTCATGAATTTGCAGATAGAATTTTTTAATATGATTTTGCATAAATAAATAGAAAACTCCCATATAAATTTAGTTACAAGTTAACTTAAAAATAAAATCAATCAATCATATTAAATTTAAAAGTTAACATTCATCAAGTCATGAATTTACATATTGAATATGTTTAATATGATTTTGCATAAATAGTTAAATAAATAATAAAAAAATCTAAATCGTACTACCTAAACACTAAACTCAATTTAAAGTTCAAATTTTAACTTAAAAAAATAATAAATAAAAAGAATTAAATTAAATTAAAAATCATATTAAATTAAAAATTTAAAAGTTAACTTTATCAAGTCATGAATTTGCAGATAGAATTTTTTTAATATGATTTTGCATAAATAATTTATCTATTCCATTTAAATATATACTACCCAAACACTAAACTAATTACTTTCATGTAGTCATGAGTTTAAATATTAATTATGTTTTAAAATACTTTTAAATAAATAAATGCTGCTCAATCAGTAAACTCAGGATAATAGTTTTATAATAATGTCAATATATTGTACAGATTTACTGAACAGAAACTGTAACATACATTCAGAGTACCTGTGTTTACCTCATGTATGTCCTGTACTGTAGGTTGAGGTTAGTCCACTGGAGAACGCCATATATGTGGTGGAGAACAAGAACCAGGAGCTGCGACCCTGATCAGTCAGTACCAGCACAAGCAGCTTCACGGAAACATCAACCTGCTCAGCATGTGCCTCAACGGGTGATCGACGCCGCCACGGAGGGAATCGCTAGATACCAGGAAGTCAGTGCAAATTTGACCTAATGTGATTTTGAAGTGTTGAAAGAACATTGCTTCTCTTGGCAGAGCGTTTATCATGCTTTAGAAAGCTCACACTAGCAGAGGCGCTTCTTCATGTTCAGCTGACAAGCTTTTGTTGCCCAAATGCGAAACATCAACAGCTCGGTATTCAACCAAAGAAGGGTTTCATAAGTTTGTCGACTGTGTTTTTATGTCAGGCGTCTTCGATAAAGAGTACATTAGCAGTCACCCGGAGGATACAGAGAAGATCACCCAACTCAAGGATCTGATGCAGGAACAGGTGAGCACCTCCAGACGTCTTCATTTTAACTACTCTAAAGAGATTTATAAACATAAGATAATCGTTCTTATTGAATAAACCGCAGAGGTTCATGTCCTCGGCGTGGGTCTGAGTGCTCCACGAAAAACTGGTGCATCCGAAATCGTCCCCTGCACAAGAAGCTGATCGATCAGTTCCAGATGATGAGGAGCAGCCTCTGTCATGTGAGACCTCACTCTGCTTCTCAGGGATTTGATTAATTTTCTGGCACAATAATCAAAATTTAGATACAGACCCAGATAAATCAAAATGCATTTTAGTTTTTTTGCAGCTATGTTGGCTTATCTATCAACCTGCAAGACTCTAGAAACTGCAGAGCAGCACCCTAGTAACCACCAAGATAACCTGAATCGCATAACAACTAGCATAAAACATGCCACCAACATGTGTCTATCTTAAACATGCTAGCAACATGATAAAACACACTAGCAATTGCATAGCAACTGCTCAGAACACCTAGCCACTTCCAAGCAACTTCACAGCAACACCCTCACAACCACCACTGAACACTCCAACAGCTGCCCAGCAACCCCAAAAGCACCCAAGCAATGACCAAGAACACCCTAGTAACTTCCTGCAACTAACTTAAACATGCTAGTAACATAAAACATACTAGCAGTTGCATAGCAACACTTTAGCAATCACTCAGACCAACTTCTTAGCATTTGCCTAGCTTTAAACTTTAAACTGGTCTTCAGACTTAAAACTTTGTGGTCAGGTTTTCTCAAGCCAGCATCAAGGTTTGACTTGACAAACATTTTATTTAGTTTAGTATTTTATTTTACTATAATTTATACATTTTAAAATATATTATTATTATTATTATTATTATTATTATTATTATTATTACTATCATATACATTTTTTTATTTATTTATATTTTTATTTTATTTTTATTATTATTTATTTATTTATTTTTATTTGCTTTTAGTCCATGTCTGTTAGTTTGGGGTAATTGATATATTATTTTATCCCTACAAATTAACATTGTTCAGGAAAATTGACCAAAAATATTGATGACTCATCATGCACTCATGGGTGTTTTCGAATATTTGTCCAATCAAATGCTTTCTAGATTAGGAATATGCTAATTGCATTTGTGATGTAACTTACTTGCCTGTTATGACCAATAATGACCAAACCTCACCCAAATTTCCTGTATGAATAGGAAACATCAATACAGGAAAGAAAACTTTTAATGTATTTCATGGGGTTTTAAATTCATTTTACTTTTCTCACTTTATTCCTTGCACAGATTCAGTATCAAACACTGTTTTTGTAAACTATATTAAATATGAGCTGGCATGGCGCAGACAGTGTTGATATTCAGAGTAGTGTTTCTATGTGGCCCTGCAGGACCTGCCGTCTGGATAAGCTGAGTCCGGCCTGCTCAGGGTCCAGCACCCACGCAGCATCCTCGCCACCAACAGTCCCATGAGTCCTGAAAGTATCAAGCTCATGCACCGGCACAGGTCAGTCCAACCGTACAGACACAGTTCCGCATGTACACAGATATATTGTGTATAAACTATGTATACAAGCCAGAGTATGTATTAGAAGAACAACAACATTCTGTTTAAAGATTTAAGGATATTTCAATTTTAATGCAACTGTAAAAGCAATTTTTACAATCTGATGTAAGAGCCAAAGTTATTTTCTGTGGAATTTAGCAGCACAATGCAGATGCTGTAGCTTAGATAGAGCATTCATAGAAGCCAAATTAAATTAATGCACACAAATGGAAATCATATTTAATATAAATGGGAGAAGATAGATAGATAGATAGATAGATAGATAGATAGATAGATAGATAGATAGATAGATAGATAGATAGATAGATAGATAGATAGATAGATAGATAGATAGATAGATAGATGATAAATAACAGCATTATAATTGTTATGCGGTATAATAGCATTATGCAGTTCCAAAAATAAATAAATAAATATGGAAGCTGTTCATGTTATGTTTATTTAATTTATTTAGATAATCTATGCAATTAAAAAAAATACTCATTAAATACTTCATTTGTATAATTTGTTTATACTTGATTTGTACAAAACATCCCAACTTTTCTGGAAATTGTGTTTGTGTGTGTTGTGTGTGTTGTTGTTGTTTGTGTGTGTGTGTGTGTACACACACACACACACCCACACAAAACCTCAATTACAGAAAAGTTGGGACATATTGTTAAATTACATAAAATCAAGAATATGTTATTGGTTCATTCAACAGTCTTTAATCTTTATTTAATTGACTGAACTTAATTTACTATGTAAATATAAATAATTTTGATAGCTAATGCACACTCCAAAAATTTGGAACAGAGGCATGTTTAACACTGTGTCAAATCACCTTTAATTTAAATTATACATTTTAATCATCTGGGAATTAAGGATGCAAATCTTTAAAGATTTGCAACCAAAATTTACCTAGTCTCAGCTTGATACAAGACTTTAGATGTCCAGAAGTCTGTGATCATCATTGTCTGATTCTCCTTTTCATGACTGGCCATACATTTTCAATAGGAGACAGATCTGCTGGCCATCAGTCACATGTGTCTCGAAACCACGCTGTTGTAGCACATGCAGAATGAGATCTGGCATTGTCTTGATCTAATAACCATGGGCTTCCCATGAAAGTTGTCATCTTGATGGCAGTATATGTCTCTGTACAATTTCAATATATGCCTCCCGCTCAGTGGTACCTTCCAAGTCATATGCAAGTCACCCATGCCGTTTGCACTGATGCACCTATATACTACGACAAACATTTGCTTTTGCACCTGTACTGAATGAAGTCTGGATGGTCCATTTCATCTTTGGGACTGACAGTTTGTTGTCAGAAATGTGGACTCATCTGAGCACAGCACACATTTTCACTGTCTTTTGGACAATCAAAGATGAGGTCAGGCCCAGAGAGCTGCTGGCGTCTCTGCCCAGAATTGATGTATAGATTTCTCATTGAGTAACAGAGATTCAAGTTGCATTTCTTGATGCTGCTCCAGATTGTGTTTAGTGACAGTTTTCCATAGTACTATATTTCACACAGAAGGATGATGGTTTCTCATGAAATGCCATCTGAGAGTTCAAAGGTCACCCACATTCACCTGAGGTTTCCTGCCTTGCCCAAGCGATACTGAGATTTCTCTGGATTCCTTGAATTTTTTCACAATATTATGATTGGTAGTTGGTGAAAGACCTAAATTCTTTGCAATTTTGCATTTAGAATTGTGATTTTGAAATTCTCTCATGAAATTTGGCACAAAGTGGTGAGCACGATCCAGCTTTGCTGGCAAAGACAGGATGCTCTGTATAAACCTAGTAATGATACCCTGACCTATTACCAATTCACCTGCTTACTGTGGACAGTTTCAAAACAGTTTAACTTGGATATTATATGACGTTTTCACTTTTATTATGCCTCTGTCCCACCTTTTGTGGAGTGTGCTACAGTCATCACAATAAAAAATAAAAATAAAATAAAAATAGATTTACAAAACATATTTAAGTTGCTTAGTGAAAACATTGGAAATATTTTAATTGTACCTTTGTCAATTAAATGAAGGTTGAAGACAGTTAACAAACCACAGATTCTTGATTTTATTGCATTTTACAAAAGCGCCAACTTTTCTGGAATGAGCTTTTACTCTATTTTTTATATTTAGTTTTAATTTTAGTTTTAGTACTTTTATGTTGTTTTGTCATTTCCGGTAGTTTGTTTATTTATGTTTATGTTGTGAAATTGATTTTGTTTTATTTTTTCATCTAATACGAAAATAATTTTTAATAGTTTTAGTTAACAAAACAACCTTGTTCCAAATTTTGTATGTATATTCAGGATTTTATTCCATATATTTTTATTCTGTATAATACTTGTTTCCTGTGTGTACCTCATACTGCATATATCACATTGTAATGAATTTGTGTGGTCTATGTGTTCTACACACACATACAGTATGTTGGTTATATGAGAGAGATTCCTGTTCTCTGTGGACACAGTCCTTCCTCTCTCTTCACAAACACTCCTTGACCGTGTATTCCTCATAAACACTCGCGATCGCACTCATGCTGCCCACCTGAGCACACTAGCTTCAGCTCCATGCGTCTCTCTCAAGTCTCTCTCTGTTTTTCCTCTCTCCCTCTCTCTCTTCTGTCACTTTCCTCACATATGTTTGACATCTTTTTGTATGCATGCTTTACTGTCCTCTTTCTTTCTTGTTGATTAGGTCTCCTTTTTCCGTTCATACTTGCATGGCTGCCTGTGTTCTACCACCCTACAATCTCTCTTTTCTTCATCTTGATTGATTTTCCTCATCCATGCATGTTTCCCATTCTCCACTTCTCTTGCTTTTATTTTTCTACCCTATATTCCCTATCTCCCCGTCTATCTCTAGCCCTCTGAATGTGTTGGGCTCTGTCCAGCACTCCTCCTCTTCTCTCTCCTCTCACACTTCCAGTGAGATGGGAAACCTGCTCATCCTGACGGACAGTATGATGGAGCACCCGAGGACCTCTACGCATGCAGGTGAGCTAACAAAACACCCTAGCATCCACTTTGGTCTCTAGTGAACCTCTTCAGGCCAGGAGAGTGAGGTTTACTTGCACAGCTCTTACTAGCTGGCCTCCATTCAAATACCCCTAAACAAACTGCCTTGCAACCACTCAGAACACCCTATCAACCTTGCATCCACCTATTAGTCACCCACTTACAGCAATGCCAGTAACAATGCCTTAGAACACACTAAGATCTAGGTAACAATGCTCTAGCATTGCTTAGCAACACCCTAGCAGCCACCAAGGTCATCCAAACTAGCAACCACTCATAATATCCTAACAACATCAGCATTAATGAACACTCATAACTCATCTACAACCATCCATCATCTACCAATACCTAAACATTCCCTAAGAACCTAACAACATCCTGTCGCACTTATTAACATCCTAGCAACCTCTCGCAAAACGCTAGCAACCACTAACAATGTCCTAGTGATCACTGCATCAATCTAACATCCACATAGCATATTCTAGCACCCTACCATCTAGCAATTCCTGGCAACCTATCAGAACGCCGCTAGCAACACCCTAGAAACCACCATGATCATCCGACCTAGCAATACCCTAGTAACCACCTATAATATCTTAGCAATGCCAGTAACACTCATAGCAACCCAACAACCACCTATCACCTAGCAATACCCTAGCAAGACTCTTATAACAAACAAGAAACTATTTAATAACATTCTAGCCAACTTAGCAACACCTGAGCAACTGCCTAGCAGCACCCTAGAAGCCACCTTTTAGAACAACATAGCAACTGCCTACAACATCCGCTAGCAACAACCAATCAACTGCCTAGCAACACTGTAGAAACCACTCACCACCTAGCAACTCCCTGACAACTAGGGCTGCAAAATGTGGAAAATTTCCAGAAACTTCCAAGGATTTTTTGGAAAGAGTTGAGAAAATTTGGGGAATTTTGGAAAGTTTCAAGAAACTTACTGGAAATTGTCCACCCTCTGCAAACTCTTAGAACACCCAATCATCTACATAACAAGAACACTGTACCTAAACTTTTAAAGTACTGTTTCTCCCCAATGTTACATTTCAGCCCAGTCCATCATCGTCCAGTTTGAGCTTCGCACATTCAGCTCCGTCCTCAGATGATCAACTCAGGCCATGGCAGCATCAGAGGTAAGTGCCAATAAACTTTTCATAATAACTCCAGGTTTAACCCTGAGTGTTTCCCAACCAATGTTTGAGAAGTAATCTATTGTCGTTAAACATTAATTTACCGTGGTGACAGTCAGGAATCTTAGTGCTTCTAGCTTAACTCAAAAGAACAGCTCAGGTGAAATATGGCTTTACTTTCTCTCCAGTTGGGTCCCCATCACTACCTGACAGATACAGACACAATCGAGAGATGTTAATGCTCCTACGCAGCACAGGGACCGTCCCAGCAGTGCCATGTATCCCAACAATGCCGGAATGGACAGGTACGTCTACCACAAGACACAGCTAATTAGATTTTTTTTTAAATCCAGTAGACTATGCCAGAACATTTGGTGAGATGATGGCAGAAATATAATATTAATATATATATATTTTTCCTTTTAATTTTTCACTAGCCTACTAACCATCAGAGGGCTCTTTACCATCAGGTCATTGGTCCCTGCAAACCCTGCAGTGACCCCAATCTCTCTGTGGCTGATAAAGGTATGACTGGGTGTGTATGATTCTCTGAACCAACTGTACTCCTCTATTCCTTCACAGTCCCACATTTCCCTCAGATCAGGCAGAAATCCACAATACACACTCGTCCAAATCACATACTGTCTGAGCAGGTACTGCATTTGACGAAGAACTAACTTTGTGTCCGGTAGAAAGTATGTTCTATGTAGGATGGGTCTATGAATGCATGCTATCCGATTATGCAATCCAGAATACTAATCCATATGCATCACAGCTTCCCTTAATATTTGGAAACTGCACAAAATTGTTGATGTTAAAATTCATGGTCGCTTAATTTTTAAGAGTTAATTTTGCTGTTGACAAACCAGACCAATTCAAGCCAAAGTCTTTGAAGGAAATTACTTTTCACTTTTAATAACATTTTCAGCCAACACATATAAATGGTGAGTTTCAACGCTGGCCTAGGCTGGTTTGGAGCTGATATAACTGGTTTATCAGCATAACCATGTGGATTACTAGTCTGGTTAGTGCTTGTTTAGTGGGTTCTCCAACTCAACATAACTGGTTCTTTGTGAATGTTTGGTAAGGAAGTCTTGTTTGCTAGGCCAGTTTAGCAGCTGGTTGGAAACACCAGCATCCAACCTCAACATTTTAAGCAGGAATTCCTGAGGTATCTGACCTTCAGATGAGGATCCAGCAGGTCAGTAATGAAACCTGTATGTACTGAATAGTGATGGTGGTCTTTGTCCTTTCTGGTAGTGTTGACAGCTCCCAGCAGCTGGAGTTTGGACAGTGGCACCAGGGACACTCTGCTGTTCCTCTCTGCTCATGTCGGAGTGTGATGGCCCCACCAGTTCCCCAGCACCCTCCCTCCCGGTAAGAAACAACAGTATCTTTGAAGAAAGGTTTCAATGAAGAGAAAGGTATTTCAGAGAGAAAGACTATTCCTTTTACTTTTGGGATGTTATGAAAGAGCAATGTTGTGTCATTAGTTATGTTGGATATTCTACACATTATGAGGTGCCCAAGTATGTCTTTTCAGCTACACAAGCTTATTTGACAAGCGTTTGGAATGCAAATCTGCCAAGGTGTGCATGGACTATTTGGAGGAATTTATGAAAACATGAAGCCAATAGAGTTAAGAAATCAAAAGGTGCCTGATTAAATTATTTGCTACATTGTTGAATTGTAGTGGAATCTTTATTAAATTGGACTTGGCGTTAAATATTCTCCTGTTGCTGCATCTTGAGGGACATAGTAGAATCACATCTCTAAGCTTAAATGCATTTATAGAAGCAAATGGGTGGTTGACAAATAACATTTTGTTTACACACACATTGTTTTTACACAAAGTTCACTATTTGAATATTTTGTCTTATTTTATTTTAAAATGCACATGCCAGTAATTTTTAGGAAAAAGAAGGAAACAATACTAGTGAGTGGGGTATTGCTATTGCCATTTTGTTTTGATTACAGTAATATTACACATCCACATCAACTCTGCGAATGTAGCATACTCCTTTCACCCACCTACACTGGACGTGTAGCATCCGTCTTTCATTTAATAAGTTTTTCCCACATTTGATCATTTGCTGATCCTTTGCTTCCCATTCCCTATTTCCCACCCATTATTCTCCTCTGAACATCAGCCAAGTTCAGAAAAAATCCTTCCTAGTGCTTGCTGAGTGAATACGCATGCCGGCGTGTTTGCGTGCAAGTGTGTAGGCGTGTGCTCTTTCCAACCCTGGTTCTGTCCAACTGTGTCTCCCCTTTAGGACACTTCTCGATGCACTTTGATGCTTTCCACCACCAGATCAGCGAACTCCCTCCAGCTCTCCCGCTCTTTAAGAAAGGTATCCTCCACCTAGATGTGTCCTGTTAGTCCTCGTCATGCATGTCGCACTAGCATTCTGAGATGTCTTACGTCCTGTTGACCTCAGATGTCCTCCAGTCAAAACACCCTGAGCTGAACTGTACTTGAGTCTGGTTTGGGATATTTTTTGGTGTTTGGGAGTTTTTGGTGTCCCTAAGATGCTAAAGGGTTTTGGGTTCATATTGTAATTGTTTCATATGCATTTGTATATGTATGCATCAGTAGTGCAATTGTTGTGTGTGTGTCTGTGTATGTATGTTGTTGGGTTGTATTTTCTCTGGAGATCAGTAGGATGAAAATTTGTAAAATGAAATTTGTAAGTTTCAGTCATCCAGCAAATTATACCAAGTGAATCAGAAAAAAAAATCAAAAGCAATTTGTCAAGAGCCAACAATATTCATAATATATAGTGCCAGGTTTATTAGACACATAGATGAGGAAGGAATCTGAATTAAAATGTTAAAATGGAGAAATATTTAAATGTTTTGAGAATTTGAAAAGAAAATTGTTATTGTACTGTAAAATATTAAGTCACAGTTAGAAGGTAGACTTCAGCTCTGATAGTGGCTTTAAGAAAGAGGTGTTCAACCCTGCTCCTGGAAATCTACTTTTAAATCCAAATTTGATAAATATTTCCAGAAGGAGACCAAACAAGGTATTTGGGTTTATTTGGCTGTGTTGCTTACTATGTTCACTGCTGATGCTGGGAAAGCCCTTACTTCTTTATTAATGTAAACAGAATGCAGGTCAGTAGTAGGGCTGGACCAGAATATTTGATTATTTGAATATTCATTCATGGGCTGGCATTCAATTTTCAATTTTGAGATTCAAATATTTATTTATTTATTTATTTTTTGAACACCTGGCATCTCCCACAAAGCGGTTCTCATTCGACCTTGAATATGATTAGCCCATGAGTGAGCGTGAATGATTCAGTTCATCTGGGAGAGAAGACAAAAATGCCATGACCTCAGCTGTGTGGGAGCCCTTTAAATTGAGTGAGGACAAGACAAAGGCAGTGTGCCAAATATGCGATTTGAAACTGTCCTGCCACAACAGCACATCAAGTTTGAAAACTACTTGAGTTCTGTAAGAGTACCTATAGTAGCCTATATTGTTGGTGTAAAACAAAAACAACAACAACAACAACAACAAAAAACGAACTGCTTTTATCCGCACGTTAATCAGTAATTTTCACATGATAAAATGTGCAATTTATTTGCTTGGAAATACTTGCAAATCGGCAGTCATAAAAAAAAAAAAAAAAACTGCAGTAGCCAACCAAATAATAATTTGTCTATATTAAAATTAATATAGACACGAGTGAAAGTCGTGAATTTGCCAAGTATGGTAACCCATACTGAATTGGTGCTCTGCATTTAACCCATCCAAGTGCACACACACAGCAGTGAGAAGTGAACACACCGTGAACACACACCGAGCAATGGGCAGCTATATCCAGCCCGGGAGCAACTGGGGTTCAGTGCCTTGCTCAATACCTGGGTTGAGGGTGGAAGAGGCCTGTTCATTCACTCCCTCCCACCTACAACTCCTGCCAGCACGGGACTCAAACCTGCACCTCGGGTTACAAGTCCAAATCTCTAACCATTAGGCCACAGCTGCCCCTTTGTATCACTAGTGCAGTGTCCGTTTGAGTATATAAGCCCTGCCCATGGAGCGCCGCTTCTGGCTCATGCTGTTCTGTAGTTTATTAAAAGCATGTCCATATTGCACCAAAATACTGACATAGGCTAATACAAATGAAATGCAACTGTTGTAATGCCCAGCTGCAACAGCTAAAGTCTGTCTACACTGGGCGTGACAAAGCATCAGTTGAAAATCATTTGGAATTTGTGTCAGTATGTCATAAATAGAACGCAGCAGCAGTTTACTGTCGGAATTTGTCAGCTGCTGCTGTAGACAGCATAATAGGTTCTATTGTATTTTGTCGGTGCTGCTGCGTCCGGTGTAGACACAGTGTTAGAAAGAAGAATGTGTTCAGCCCTCCCTCTGAAGCTTCGAATATTCTGTGTTGATTACTACCATAGCTTAAGCTCAAAAAATGGTATTCGGACCAGACCTAGTTAGTAGGCAAGTTCTTCCCTCATGATATTAAGGTTGAGTGAATGATGACAGAATTTTGATGAACTGTTCCTGGAAGTTCATGGAAAGATAAACAAGTATGATTGACCATGGGTGGAACTAAAGTATGCATAAATATAGTTCTCCAGGAGGTAGGTTGAGCACCCTTGTTTTTAGGTCTTCATAATTTCATCCTACTGGTCTTTCGTTTTAACACTGTAACAGATAAGGTCTTGATGCAACATATTGTATATAAACACCTTGTTTACGTTTCCTCACCAGTCACCCCTGCACCCTATACCTGCCTCACCCACCAGTCCACAGTCGGGCCTGGATGGCAGTAACTCCACCTTGTCTGGCAGCGCCAGCAGTGCATCTCCTCCTTGAGTGAGAGCAACTTGCCCAGTCCTCCTCTGAGCCTCCCGGCTCGAGCCGACCTTGGACTCAATGCCGAGCAGCCAGGCCTGGACCACGGACACGGAGGAAGCCGAAGTCCCTACCTCCCTGTCAGCTACAGCGTCCTCAGAGCCTGAAGTTCTGGACCCTCTCAAGCCCACTCCTTGCCGTAGTCACTCAGCCCCGTTGGGCATAACCCCAGGGATGCCCACTGGACGGACACCACCATCATCACCTCCATCTCCGCCATCACCACCCACATGCAATACACATAACCCACCCACACTACCACCACCATGAGCCTGTACCTGCTCTGCCTCCCAAACCTTACCTGAGGGAAGGGTGTATCCCTGAAGAGGACCTGAGGCGGTTCCAAGGCCAGTGCCCCAAGATCTCCCAGCCTCTGCTCACTAACAGGAGGAGCAGGCCAAGGTGGCCTGGGAACATGGCATCAGTGAAGAATAGATGAAGAACAAGGTTCAGCTTGGACTGTTGGCTTTGGTGTGATAGGTGGTTGGGTTTTGGGAAAGTCCCAAGAAATGACTGGGTTTGAACCTCTACATCTCATGTATCCAGTGTAGGTCTTTGAAACCTTTTAAGAAGTGCTTGACATGTTGCTGAGTTTCTACATGCTAGTGAGACTTTTTGTTTTGTGCTTAGCGATTGGGAGTTGCCCAGGAACCTTGAGTTCAAACTGCTTGTAGAGCCCAGGCTACTTCCCCTCGTTAGTATCAGTATATAGATTGGATAATGCAGACATGGTAAGAATCCTGAAAGTTGTAAAGGTACAAATACAGTCTTTCAGATGAAACAGGAAGCACACAATCAGATTCAGGTGGTTTCAGGTGTACTAGATCCAAGCGTTTCATGTCTTTAGAGATAGATACACCTCTTGTCAAGGTCTACAACTTGTTATCACTTCATAGTCATCATTACAATAGCTTTGATTGACATAATACACCTTCAAAAGAGTGTTGATAAACCTTACCAATAGACATTGTTCAGTTCTGGTTGGGTTGCACTTTAGCACTTAACCTCCGAGCACCAAAAACCTTATCAGTGTTGTCTATTATTTTATTAAATTATTTACAAAATAATTTAAAAAGTGGTCAAAAGTGGATCCTTAGATAGTGGCTAAAATTGAAATAAAGTTCACTTTCATCTTGCTAGCCCACATAAGGGTGGATTTCAGATGACCTCTGAGGATGTTTGAAGCTATGTTTATTGACTAAGCTTTCTTATTTCTTCTGACAAGATACGTCCCAATTCAATGCAAAAGCCTCAGTCGTGGTTTTTTTAACAAAGGAGTTGATATAACATGCTAACACTTCATTACAGACATAAAACACTTAACAGAGCGTCTGTTACCTCCTGCACAGTTGGGAAGCTTCTCCTCGAGAGAATCTGCATTGATGTGACAGTAAGGGGCTTTACAATCTTCTTAAAGCCTCATTACACCCACAATATTGTAGTGCTGTGAAAGCAAATCAGCCACTCTGAGCACTACTACCCTGTTAGCTAATAACACAACAGCCAAAGTGCTGTTAAATCAAAAGCCATTTCACAGATGTCTCATCACGGTAAAGTGGCTTTTGGTCTCAGTAGGTTCCTTTTGGAATTGATTTCTGTTCCTCCAAGATGACAGTTTTCATAAAGTATATATTTTAGATAGAGCTGTTATAAAATTCCAAGACTTTAATATAATTGTATAGTATAAAAATACAAAAGAGAGTTAGAATAAATACAGCATAGATTATATCATATACTATATTGCTATGAAAGATTATATCACACATTTTAAAGGGGAAGGAGGCACGCATTCATGAGTGTGTTTTATGTTGTGAGTTGAGTGACTTCAAAAGTCTTTCAGCTTCTGATAGATGCAAATTGGTACCTGATGGTGTTTGCATATTAACTTCGACCACTTGAAAGTATGTGTTATTTAAAAGCTAATTTTTATGTACAATGTGCATGTTCTCTTCAATGCTGGTGATAATATTACCCTACATCACAAGAAGGGAGGTCTGGTAGAGATATTGCTTGTACTGTATTATCTACACATCGTCATCCACAGCATCATTAACTAGCATTTCATGTCATCTGAAACTGTTAATTATATCTGCTTTGAGCAACACACTGCATATTGAGTGGCAGAAAATCATAAATCTGCTGGCCAATTTTAATTTAATTTTCCAAAGGAAAGCAAGAACATGCATTCAATAAGGCTGAGAGTGGTAAAATATATATTGTTAATGTTAATCTTAGTTTGTCAGTCAGTTTGTGTCATGCTGACTAGACCTGCCCACAGTGAAATCTCACTGGTCCAAAATCCTGCTCCACAAAAGGGATATATTCTGATTGGTTGAGACTGCATTGGACAGGCAATTTCTTGTTGCTGGATTTTTTTTTTTTTTACCTGGTTAGGCATATCTTTTATTTAATTATTATTTAAAATTAAATGCTTTTTTAATTATTACTATTATGGGTATTGTCCCGTTAATCTAATCTAACCCCCTTCTTCTTCTTTTACAGTAAGCTCTACACAAAGTAACGATGTGGTTTAATTTGGTTTGAAAATGGTTAGAAAATATGTTAAGGGTTTGAAAAGTACTTTTATTTATTAAATGTTCTGGCATACAAACACAAAAGTATATACTTAAGGCTGCTTGTAGTATGAAATGTACTTCAACCCCAATACTTGAAGAATATTAAAAGCACGAGGCAAGTTTTAGGCAAACTGGCATTTTGTGTGCTTTGTAAAATGAAGACTATGGCAGGGTATGTTCAGAGGGAAATGCATGTTATCTTAAAAGCTATCAATGATAGTTCATCACTAAAGGCCTTTTTATTGTCAGAGAAAGCAAATGTGTGCAAATGTTTTGATAGAGGACCTTCTTTAAATGTGGGAAACTCTCATTCATTACATTAATAATATTCACGTCTGTTTTCCTAGTCAGACATAAGCTGCAATTGTAACTCTATATTCATTTGTATGCACTTCCTCCTGAAGTAAAACTTAGGTAACTGGTGATGCATTTATAAATTATTATTTATTATTTTTTTTATTATTATTTTTTTTTACTTAATTATAAACATATACTGATGAAGTAAGAGTGTTTTGTCTCCATTGACATAGAAATGGTTTAACTGATGAGTACTTAATAATTTTAATATTAACCTTAATATTTTAAGGCTAATTGAAACAATATAAACCATTTTTATACACATTAAATATTGAGTGATCAGGGAAGGAACTGGAATCTATGCAAAGATCGAGTGTTATAAGAGAGTGTATATGTGACGCCCATTCTGTCAATATTAGCACTGATAAACTAAAAAGCATTAATATTTATTGTTTTGAACTTTTCTTATAATGGCTTTCTAGATATTTTGCATGTAAATACGGACTGATGGATGCTGTGTGTCTTGTATTCATTCACCACCAAATTTTTGCTTGCATATCCAAGCAAAAAAAAGTTAAAAACATATTATAATCACAATTTATCAAATGTAAGTTACTAATTTGGCACAAGCAACTATGTAAAGAACAAGTGTACATATTTTACATGTTTGATATCTCTATGAAGGCAAACTGAAAGTTTTGGATTCAGAGTTTCAGATTGAGGGTGACATTTTATTTTTTACATGACGAGGTTGCCCTGATCAGCATCTATAATTCAATACCAGATCAATACTTCTGATCATGTATACAGTGATAACTGTGAATTGCTAATGAAATATTAGGTTTAATTTCCTGTATTTTGCTGAAAGGATTGATCATCATTTATTAATCTAAGAGGATGAAATGGGTGAGCAAAGGGAGTTTTTTTTGTTTGTTTGTTTTTTTGGTCTCTGTACATAAGAAAACAGAGTAAAGAGGGTACTAAACACTCTGGTCTGCATTACAGTTCTAATCACACCATGTTTGGCTTTATTTTGTGTATATACTCCTTCAAAAGCTTTGTATTTATATGGTCAAGAGGGACAAATCATGTATAGACTGAGATTAATTGTCTGCCTTGTACTTTCTGATGTAAATGTGTTTTAAAACTAAACTGCGAACATGAAAAAGAAAAAAAAATCTTTCAATGGCCTAATCACTACAGTTATTGTGTGTATTTTGCATTGGAATCTCAAGAGCGTTTTGTTTTACCATGCAGAACTAGAAAACCTTTGTACCAAGTATTTTTTCTGTATATATTGTGCTAGCATGAATAAATGTGGTGTGGATTTTAGATGTAAATACACACTTTTTTTTTCCTACTCACTTAACCGCTGTGATGTGTAATTCATTAATAATGCCTAATATTAAAGATAATGTTTTATCGACTGATATTTGCCTTCCTTTCTTTATTTGGAATAGAGTGTAAATTCTCAGTATATAATAAGCATTTTCAAATACAATTTTTTTTTTTTTAATGCAAAATATTTAAACATTTATGAAATACCCATAAAGGGCCATTCTGTGGAACCCTGTTTCTGCCACTGAATAAAGAAATTAAAAAAAGAAAGTAGTTGTGACTTTTTGTCTCACAATTGTCTCACTGCCTTTTTCTTACAAAAATGTTTAATGTAAACTGCTGTAAAATTCTTCTCAGAGTAACATCTCACGATTCTCCATTTATATCTGCCATTCTGACTAGTAGAATAGTACACCAATCAGGCAAAAACATAATGCGACCACCTTGTGTTGGTCATTGTGTTGGTCCCCTTTGCAGCCAAAACAGCCCTGACCCGTCGAGCATGGACTTCAGTAGCTCCCTGAAGGTGTGCTGTGGATCTAGTACCAAGATGTCAGCAGCAGATCCTCTCAGTCCTGTAAGATGTGAGGTGGGGCCTCCATTGATCGGATTTGTTTGTTCAGCACATCCCACAGTTGTTCGATTGGATTGAGATCTGGGGAATTTGGAGACCAAGTCAGCACCTCAAACTCGTTGTGCTCTTCCAACCATTCCTGAACCATTTGTGCTTTGTGGTAGGTGCATTATCCTGCTGAAAGAGGCCACAGCCACCAGGGAACGCATGCATCAGTGAGCCTTGACCACTCATGACCCTGTCGCCGGTTCACCACTGTTCCTTCCTTGGACCACTTTTGATAGATACTGACCACTGCAGACCGGAAAACCCCACAAGAGCGGCAGCTTTGGAGATGCTCTGATCCAGTCATCTTAGCCATCACCACATAATTACGTTTATAATAAACAATGTTATCGCTCTAATGGTGGAGATTGTAGTTGTTTGTTGTTATAGTTTTGCTAGCTATTAGTATTGTTCATGGTGGGAACAGTAAAACCCAGTTGAACTTTTCATTTAATATCTATATAATCATTATAGTAACTCTTTTCTGAATGAAGACTAATGTGGTTTTATTGAGCTTTAGCAAAAATATAACAATTTTGAGTTGAATTCAACATGGTTGAAAACCAACTTGATAATGCCTTCTCACAGCACAGTAATTGTAATGTTTGCACACTGGAACGATTTGTTAACTTGTGCAAGAACGTCAACACATGGCAAAGAACTACAAACATGGCGCTGGTGCAACCGACACGTCATCAAGCCCTAAATCGTCACCAAGAGAATTCGCCTCATAACCAATCACAGGCCGCCAACTGGACTCGCTCCTGGATAAACGCCGCACATCCAATCGGAAAGAGTGCGTGTGCGACGTCACCAGCCAGCCAATAGATGAGCGAAGAGTGGACCGGCAACCAATCAGATGAGAGAGTGGCGGGACCTTTCAATAGGAAGCGCTGTTCAATCGGTACATTGCGTGTTGTCGAGCCGGTATCTCTAATGATAAACCCAGTTTAGCACTTTTCATAGCCTATTGAAGTAGTGAAACGCGTCTGTTTGGTTTTAGGATGATATATTTGAGTGGGCTTTCTGTGGCACTGGTCCTGGCGCTGGTGCCGAGCTGCACTGAGGCGCTGAAGGAAGGAGAGTGTGAAGGTGAGTTTCTTTCATATGTTTATAGCATAAACGTGTGCAGGGCATGCATTTCCTGTCACATCTGCCCTTATTCATCTTTAGTTTATGCTGTATATTTACTTCATTTAGCTAACTTCATTTTTATTAGGTATATTTCATGCTGAACCTTAAACTACTTAAATTATTGCATCAGTTATTATTATTATTTTAGGTTTTAAGGTGCTGAAAGGCTAAACGTGTTTTATAATACAATGCAATAACGTATAATATATACAAAATTGTAAATGCAATATAATATAACGCGTTTTACAAGGCATTTATTCACGTAATTTTGTAATTGAGGTCACCTGCTACTACTTTCTGTTGTTTTTAGTCCATATCATATCATATCATATCATATCATATCATATCATATCATATCATATCATATATACTGTAAGCAGACGATTACATGATGCAAGTCATTATCAGAAGCTTGTGTAAATAAGCACTTCATCATATCTGTATGGCTACTTCTGTTTATGAAGTAGTCAGTAAATGGATAATTGACTGGTATTGTGCTATACATTTCAGTTGATGTGACAATTTTAATTTAATGGAAGTTCTCCGTGTATGATTTTGCATTGCAGTCTGTGTGGGTTTCCTGGAGCGGTTTCACCAGACACTTCAAGACAATGACGTCAAGTTGACAGCGACTCCATCGAAAAGGCTCTTCTAAAATCTTGCAAAGAGGCCAAAGGAAAAGAAAACCGATTTGTAAGTCTTATTGTGTAGAAATTAAATGTGTGTGTGTTTGAAGGCGGTTCACTCAAAAGCGTAAATTTGCTGAAAATGTGCTCAACATCTAAGATGTAGATGAGTTTGTTTCTTCATCAGATCTGGAGAAATGTAGCAGTCATCACTTGCTCACTGGGTGCTCTGCAGTGAATGGGTGCCGTCAGAATGAGAGTCCAAACAGCTGATATAAACATCACAATAATCCACACAAGTTTATGAGAATTAAATGTGCAAATAAAATAACGCTTCCTCCAGTGAAAAGTCCATCTGCTGTTGTCCTCTCACATCAAAATCTCCACACCACACATTTATTTAGAGCTGTTTTGGAGCGGTTCTTGATCTGTGCAGAATGCTCTCCGATTCAGACAAGACCAGTTTTTCACTGGAAGCAGCCTGAAGCAACATTTTAAAGATAAAACTTCTTAATGATGGCTTTGTTTCATATAAACACACAGCTTTTCACTTCACAAGACATTAACTGATGGACTGGAGTGGTGTGGATTATTGTGATGTTTTATCAGCTGTGTGGACTCTCATTCTGACGGCACCCATTCACTGCAGAGCATCCATTGCTGAGACACTGATGTAATGCTACATTTCTCCAAATCTGATGAAGAAACAAACTCATCCTAATCTTGGATGGTCTGAGGCTGACTCCATTTTCAGCAAATTATCATTTTTGGCTGAACTATTCCCTTTATCTTACACATTTTTGCTTGTCTATACTTCCTTTTAATCTGTTTTCTGTATGTACAGTGTTATTATATCGGGCAACAAGTGATGCAGCAACAAAATAATCAATGAAGTTTCCAAACCGATGAGTTACCAGCGTGCCAGTGGAAAAGATCTGTGAAAAGCTCAAAAGAAGGACAGTCAGATCTGTGAACTGAAATATGGTAAGCTGAAAAGCTTGTTTGCATAGAAAGAAGTTTCCACTGATTAATATATCGTGTCTGTTGACCAATTTGATCAACCGCTCTGGTCAATATATAGCGAGTTATATCCACTTTGTTTTAAATTTAAAGCAGTTTTTAATTACATGTGATTTATATATTATCATTTTAATTATCGCAATTCATTGAGTTATGATATTAATCAGTGACAGAACCATGAAGCCATGTTTCTTCTTCTTCTAGATAAACAGGTTGACTTGAGCTCCGTCGACCTGAAGAAGTTGAAAGTGAAAGATCTGAAGAAAATTTTGGAGGAATGGGGCGAATCCTGCAAGGGTGCGCTGAGAAATCGGACTTCATCCAGAAGATCAATGAGCTGATGCCCAAGTATGCCTAATGCGCAAGGCAAGGACAGATTTGTAAACTTCGCGAGGGAATTATGGGACCGAGGCAGCGCATTTAGGGTGGAAGATTTGGCTGTGCAGCTGACTGACCACCTAACAGCGTGGGTTTGCATTGTGTTGTCATTTCACCTTGTACTCCAGGGTAAACATCAAGAAACCGACGCACACACTTCCTTAAATACAACCTGTTATTTATCATTTTCAGTGTGATAGATCTGACTTATATCCAATGTTTGCCTCCTGATGTTATGGGACATAATGCTTGACACACTTTGCCTAGTTTGATTTACATTTTCTATTCTTTCTTAGTTGACTCGTTATATGAAATATAATGAACGGAGTCTCATCTTCAAAAATGCTGGGTCAGTTTGAGAGGAAATTGCTGTAAAATGTTTAATACAGTTATACTGTCTTTTCATTAAAAGAAGAAACAAATTGGTCTTGTCCTCTTATTTTAGTTTAGTGTTTTACATTGTACCTTCTTCATCTTGGTCACATTTTGTAAACTTTCCTTCAGGGAATTAAAATATTTGACTACCAAAATACCTATTTTCCATGGTAATTGATTTATATGGTTATATAATGCTGCAGTATTTGCATAGTATTTTAGCTTTCAGTACATTGAAGTTCATGCACAGAATTTGGATTGTCATGAAATTCATATATATATGTTTTATACAGTATACTGTGCATGATATGTGCATTTTCTGTATTCATAGAGAACCTTCTACATTTGCAAATAATATGTATATTTTATATAATTTAATTATTTCACATAATTTAAACAGAATATTATATTATGCAGTAGAAAAGTAATTCCTAATGTTTTTTTCAGCTTCTTATGAGAACTAACTTTAATTTTAGTGTCAATATTGATTTTCCACGTATTCACAGATGTTATCCTGTAAATGCAGCTGTTAGCAGCAGATATATTCATAGTGTTTGTGAAAAATGTACCTTTTGTAACATATCAGTTGAAGATATTGAACGCTTATGTTTCTAGTGGCCTTTTTCTATTTCATTTTGGGTTGACTCTAAAATAGACATAACAAAAACATTAAACAAAGCCCTTAATTTAGAGCCTCATGATATTTTACTTTGCTTTCAAAACCCATATTTTCTGAAAAAAAAAAAAAAACTAAATTACATTATTAATCTGTTAATTATTTTAGCAATGTTTTATATTTTATATAAATATAATTTTTAAATATTTTATATTTTATATATGTCAAAATAATTAAAAAGAAACCATCATATATTACCTTTATAACACTGATCTTAAAGTATATTTTGAAAACGCTTTCTGATATGCGATCACAAAATGAGAAGCTAAACTTCTAAAGCTTTTCAAATTTATGCCCCTAATATTACATAGCACTTTTTTTCTAGTATATTTTTGTTTGTTTATGTTCTTTTTATTTTTGTTGTTGTTATTCTGTTTTACATGCTTTAAACTGTACAACAATGCCTTATATTTGCCCTCATATATAATGGAACTAAAAATAAAATAAAATAAACAATAAAAGTGCTTTTCCACAACAATAAAAGCGTCACGCGATGCGTACTGACGTCAGCATAGTCTCCTCCCACTCGCGGAGCGCGCACATTCCTTTTGTCCAAGATGGCGGAATAGATGCAGCTGAGGGGACGCTAATGTTTGTCGTTTTATTTTATCCGTGAAATACAACATTCAGGCGAACGTTTCCCCGTGCAAACGTTAGTTAAGACTCTCCTCACGGATGTGCAACATCTCTTGTAGCCGTGAGATTTCACCTCGGAGCTGATTTTATATTTTTGCGGCGGGAGCATCACTGTAAAATGAAGCGGCAGGCCGAGCGCGACGCGAGTCCGTCCAGAACGCTCGCCAAACGCGTCCGCGAGCGGGACCGAGAGCGCGAACCGAACCGCCGCTCGCGCTGCTGCTCGCCGAGAGCCGAGCTTATCACAAACGAAGCCGCAGCCGAGAGCGGGAAAACCGCGGGTCCGTGAGAGAGAGAGAGTCTGCATCACCGCCCGCATCATGAGCTGGGTCTGCTGGTCGAGCCCGCCCGAACCACCGCAGTCCTGCCTAAAGGTAAGACCCCGTCCGCAGATGCGGTGGGCGCGCGACTGGAATACAAGACACTACTCATCAGCAACCTCGGATCGCAGCTCTCAGATGAACACGTAGAGGACGGACTGTTTCATGAGTTCAAAAGTTCGGGATGTGAGCGTCAAGCTGTCTCACACGCCGGAACTGGGGCGCGTTGCCTACGTCAACTTCAGACACACGGAAAACGCGCGGGAAGCTCGTCATGCAAAACCAGATTGGTGCTGTATGATCGTCCTCTCAAAGTTGAGCCCATGTACATGCGGGCGCGAGCGCCACGCCCAGATGTGAGTTATGTGTCTCTGCACAGTGCTGCATACACTTACAGGCAGCGGTCTCTTTCACGGGCCTGGGAGTAGTGCCCCGCGAGATATGAGGCCCAGGCATTACGTTGATGGTATGGGACTCAGCAGAGATCGTGGTTCTGGACTATTACAGCGCTTTGGAGGAGAGAAGCCGTGTGTTTCATGTATCAGCTTCCGAGGAGGACTTAAAACCAGAGGACGATCAGAGAGCCACAAGGAATCTGTTCATCGGCAACTTGGATCATAATATTTCTGAGGTGGAACTACGACAGGGATTTGACAAGTATGGGATTATTGAAGAAGTCGTTATCAAGCGCCCGCCTGGGACAAGGGGCGTATGCTTTTCTTAAATTTCAGAACTTGGATATGGCCCACGGGCCAAAGTGGCCATGCAGGGCAATGATTAACGGCAACCGATTAAGATCGGATACGGAAGGCCAATCCGAGACTCGCTCTGGGTGAGGACTTGCCCAAACACCTGCCTGGCTGCTTTAGCCCGTGAGTTTGATCGCTTTGGAGTATTCGCACTATAGACTACGTGAAAGGAGATAATTTTGCTTCATTACGAGAGTCTGGATGGCACAGGCAGCCTGCGCACAAATGCGCGCTTCCTCTGGGCGTCCAATCGGCTGCGTGTGGATTTTAGCTAAAGCTGAGGAGAGCAGAGCGACCTCAACAATACCAGCCCCTTTGCTCCCGCCTCCACATTACTGAACTTCTAGCTGATGGTTTTGGACGCCACCACAGCCTAGAGAGAGAACTGAAGGAGGCTCGCCACCCTCACACCCCTGTTCAGGAGCTGAAGAGAGCCTTCGGACCGGGACTGGAGTCCCGAAAGGACTTGAGCGGGCAAACCCAGAGGCTTAGGCGGGTCAGGCAGCGCAGTCGAGCCGCAGCAGGGGCGCTGGGTGAAGGGAGCGAGCTAGAACGCGGAAAAACTGGGAGGAGCGGGCCAAGCTGAAGGAGCCTCAGTCCCATCGACCATCCGGCAGAGGAACGTGGGAGGTCAAAGCTCAAGCAGGCGCCCGTCTACCCTAAGACAGTCCGGACAGGGGCGCGCCGCTCTCCGGACTCCACCTCAGAACCCTCGATCACACCCCGACATCAGCAGACACTCCAGCGACGAACGCCCCGCAGGGACGAACCTTTACATCCAAGAAAGGGACGAGCTGGATCGCAACCACCACAAAACGAGAGCAACCCTGACTGCAGACAGACAAGTCCAAAACAGACTCCAAAAGCCCAGCACGCTCCGAACGCCCAGACGTTGAGTGCGGTGACGCTCTCCGTTCTCAAAAACAGCTGCTTCCCCACAAACATGCACATGCTCGAGAGCGTGAACTTTCCACGCCTCATGAGAGACAATCAAGCTGGCGGTTCCAAGATCACGCGAGCTGTAAAATCGCTCAGCGGCTGAGGTTGGATCAGCCCAAACTAGATGAGGTGACGCGACGCATCAAGCTGGGCAGCCCGGATGGCTACGCTGTCCTCCTCGCCGCCAGGGCCCCATGGACCGAGGACGCCCCTCCTCCAGAATCGGCCTTCAACAGCCTTCTCCGCAACCTGGTGGCGACCTCAGGAACAAGCAGGCAGCAGGGTCTCGGCTTGCCCTCGGCGCCCCAAAGAACGAGAGATGGGGGGCATGTTGTCACGCCTTCCCTCCATGTGACTTCTGCAGCAGTATCTCCAGACTGCTCTGAAAACTCTTGGGAAACTTGGGAGGACCACCTGGTCTTCGTGGTTGTTAGAGACTCACCTTAAAACTTCAGTTCCAACTCTAGAACAATCCAAACAGATTTTATGCCTTTTATGATTTTAGGATAGATGTACCTTTTACTTTAATACTCTCACACAGTCCACTTGATCAGCGTTTCCTTAAAACATTTTGGGAATTGAATAGCATCCCAGAAAGTCGTTTTATAAACTTGCCAATAAGTTTTCCACCAAGGGGTTGAAGAAGTGTTAAACATTTTCCATGTTATTCTATTTAAAATGTTTTATATTATTGCATGCACAAGCAATTTGACAGATGTCTCCTTCCAGTGGTTCACTATAATGGCAGTAAAATGTACTGGGCTTCATTTTAAAACTCAGATTTGTGTGAATTGTTCACAAATCCATGCATCATTGACCTGTGCATTCAATTCACTCTAAAACAGTTTTACACTCGTTTCATCATCAAGGTCTGTTTGTCGAATTAGTGTATAATAATTTGTTAGTGGCTTCTTACTCCAGTAACACATTCAGTAACAGTTCTTCCCTCCCATATTGCATCCGCTGTCCGTTTCACAAACCCTAGATGTTTTATTTTGTTTTTCAGAAATAAAACAGTACTTGAATGGCAGTATGTTCAGTTCAGGTAGGCGTTGTGTCATAACTGATGGCATCTACCTCTTTAACCATGTAACACATCAGGTAAGCTAGAAAAAATGAAGTTAGTCTTTGAGGCCACTGCATTTTTATCAGTATACTGTTATAAATATGCACCTGCAGCACTAACAGAAAGGTCATGTGACCATACCTAACTTACTGAACAGTACTGTAGCGGTCCAGACACTAATGTTTGTAAAGCGTTACGAACACTATGGTTTAAGCTTGTGTGACTGTTTGTTTGTACAGCAGGAACATCTTTTAAGTCTTAGCTGTTTTTATGCCCTCCACTGGAATGACTATTTGCTAAGTCATTGTAAACCATTGAGCCAAGAGCGTTTTAAACAAGTGCTATTCTAAAGGTTTTCAGAAATGTCCAGTGATTTGAAACTCATAATAAGCGTGAACCTGAAACAAGTGTTATTTTCAGATTTTAATTGATGGGGTTTGAAAGTCCATTACCAACACTACAACCCTTTGACTGAACTGTAGTTTTCCATTGTTTATTTTAATCATGTTGTTTTACCCTCTGTTATCACTCCTGATTTTGTAATACTTTTTCTAGAAGTCTTTTTTCCTTGTCTGTATAAAAACATGTATGGCATATAAAAATGTAAACATTTCATGTGCTTGTTTTAAACCGTCCTCCATCATTATTTGCAAAAATCAATGCCATGATTCTGTATCAGCTGCACATATATCCTGTCTCCATAGTTACCTTTCCAGCTCAGTCCTTCCTATGAAACAAGTTGAAGGTTAAAGTGGTAACCAGGCAACCACATCCTTCTTTAAAAAAGATTCCAGAGTTCAAATGAGGCTTGATTGTGAAGCATCTTAGAATAACCACTAGGTGACAGTGTGGTCAAAGAAAAACAACCTTAACTCAACATGAAACCAGCGAGTGCTTGCTGTGCAAGTGGGATGTTGCTTGAGGGAAAAGAGTCAGTGCAGTGCATATTAAACGCTTGCTGAGACATTGCTGCTGCATTTAACTGACTTGAAGGCAGTCTTCATTTAGTTTCACCCTATGCTAGTATGCAAATGAGGTAGTTTGTATGTGGTGTTTATGCTGTTTAATATATTGATCTACATGATGCTGGAAGATTAACCAAGCCTTATTGTTTTCAGAAGAGTGTTAATTATTTATAATGCATTGTACTTCAGACTAACACTTAATTAGCACATTTCTCAATGTCAGAATGAGGGAATCTAAACTGATCGAGACGGCAGTCCTGTCTGTCAAATCGCTTTCCTGCTGACCAACTATCT